>JAAWVA010000031.1:17302128-17344449 GCA_015227895.2 Colaptes auratus
GTGCAGCTGATTATGAAGCAAAAATTTCATCCTATTAAATCAACTAAGTCTCGAGATAAAAGACAATGATTGGAAGTGCTTTCAGTCTGGGACTTTATTACAGGAGGTTGTTTATTCTTAGAGGGGAATATTGAATATGCAAATTTAAAATTACAGAACATCTTCTCTTTGTATGGACCAAGGTCCAGGAGCTTTGCTTAGGAACAAGAATACCATCAACACTGATTCAAAAAATATTTTTTTTTCAATCTCTTGCACTTTTAAAACATTAATCCCTTTTTGCTGGGCTGCCCAGGGAGGTGGTGGAGTCCCCCATCCCTAGAGGTGTTCAAGGGGGATTGATGTGGCACTTGGTTCCATGGTTTAGCCATGAGGTCTGTGGTGACAGGTTGGACTTCATGATCTTGGAGTCTCTTCCAACCTTGGTGATTCTGTTGATTTCCTCATCACACTTGTCTTTACTTTCTTCCTTATATCCTCTTCAGGGCTCCTCACTAAAAACAGAGTTTTTCCTCTACTTTATTTACCAAACTCAGCTGGAAGCAGGAATCAAGAGCCTCACCTTGCAACACAAAGGATCACAGAATCACAGACGTCAGGGTTGGAAGGGACCCAAAGAGATCATTGAGTCCAACCCCTCTACCAGAGCAGACCATAAGTCTAGCTCAGGTCTAGAGGAACACATCCCACAGGCCTTGAAAGTCTCCAGAGGAGATTCCACAACCTCTCTGGGAGCCTGTTCACTGCTCTGTTGTACCCTTACAGTAACGAAGTTCCCCCTGTGTTGAGGTGGAACCTCCTGTCTGGCAGCTTATATCCATTGCTCCTTGTCCTATACAGGGAGCAAATGAGCAGAGCCTGTTCCCTCCCTCCTGACCCCCAGACCTCAGATATTGATAGACATTGATTAAACTCCTCTAAGTCTCTCTTTTCCAGACTAAAAAGTCCCAGGTCCCTCAGCCTCTCCTCACCAGGCAGTGCTCCAGTCCCCTAATCATCCTGGACCCTCTTCATCAGCGATCCCCGTCCCTCTGAACTGCGAAGCCCAAACTAGTGAAGTACTTAGTTACTTACAATGAATGCTCCATTGATGGTAAGGAGGCTAGGCTGATCTGTGCTAAGTCCACCTGATCTTACTGCTCTGCTGAAAATAATGTTGCTATCTGCATGCAGGGAATTTGATGGGAAAGATGGAAGGAAAGAAAAAGCCGGGGCGGGGAAAGGAGTGAAAGAAAGAAAGGAAAGGAAAAACCAGCAGTGGTTCTTTCCTTTACTGCATCATTTACACCTTCAGGAGTGTGACATTTGTGTCTTACTTTTTTAACTTACTGTTGTTCTATTTGCAGCAAAGTCAATGAAGCCAAAAAACCCCCTTCATATGCTATGCTAGTACCATAGCAATCTATAGAGGAAAAAGCAAACGAGGTCAGCTTTATCTCTTTTCAAGATAACCAATAATGGACTATGAATCTTGGGGGAGGGGGAAGGAAAGGGGGGAAAAAAAGACCAAATAAGATACAGCACATTATATGTTTATGTACACACAGCATTCTTGTTGCAACACACAGTTTTCTCTAACAGGACTGTAAGAACGGGGGTGGCTTTCATTGCCTTTTAGGTTTTAATGGGGTTTATGTCTCTTTCCTTTTAACAGAGTTATAGGTAAGGCCACACAGAGCTTCACACATCCACGTGCATGCATTCACTTCACTTACACATATCGACTCATATTCTTAATAATGCAAAAGTCAAGCAGAGTTTTCCCTCCCCAAACAGTTCTGAATGATATGTGGTTCTTTGTAGGCACAGCAGTAAATTACAGTATTGCAATAACCACCCTGCCGCTTGATATCTGCATTAAAACACTTCAGGGTAGTTCATCCCCATCAACTTACTTCTGTAGTCATGAGGTTGGAAGCTTGAGGTCTGGATTTCTATTGCACTTCTGACATTGTACTGTATGCAAGTTGCCAAATAATGGTATTTATTTGAGTGGAAATAAAATACAGCTTATTTGTAATTGGCTATCCAAGAGGCAATGAAGAAGAAGATGATGAAAGCAGAAGCAGCAAGTAGACAAGCAGATGTGGATGTGCACTTGGATACCAGATCTCTGGATAGCAAAGGGAGCATACAGTAGCCAGCACCTTGAAGATAAACAGCTTGGGAAACACTATCAGGGAAGCACTGTCAGATAACAAGATAATGGTCTCCAGAAAGGATGCACAGGAGTCCAACTCACTCTATCACCTCCTGGTCAGAGCAACAGCAGAAGAAGTAAGCTGGGCAACCTCACAATGTTCTGTACGTCAGTGCTGCTGAGCCTTTGGAACAAACCCAGATCATTTCTGTACCTGAAGCTCGTCGTGCCTTTGCCTGCCTCTGACTGCAAAAAGCCAACCCAACGAAACACAATGGTGATGAAGCCTGGAGAGCAGCGGGTGCTAACAATGCCAGACTGGAAATGATGAGCCCCTGGCTTTGGCCACTGAAATTTCACAACGGATGGTGATGTTCCAGCAACGAATAGATGCTAGAGTCACAATGGCTTATTCAGCGTCCGCACGCGCTGAATAAAGAGGCTTGAACAGAAACACACACAACCCAAAAGCCAAGCTGGGAGAAGCGCTGGTTTTGGGAGTTGCTGTAGATAGATGAAATGACAGCTCAATGGGTATTAAAGCTGGACCCGATGGCAGAAGGTAAGAAAAGATCACAGCATTTACTATGCAGCACAGCTGTCGGCGATGCAAGGACAGATCACTCCATCAGTCGTGAGCAAAATGGAAGAGGATCTTTCATCGCTGTGGGAAGATCAAGGTATTAAATCACAGGTGTACATTTGTCAAGAAGTGAAGACCAATTGCAGGACAGACACAGGAACACTGAAGCAGCTCCCTTTAGGATTGCATGTAGGACTTCAGAACGCTTGATGCAAGACAGCCTGGCAAATGCTTAGACCTCCTACAGCGCTTTGCAAAATATCAGAGTGCTCTGTAGTGAAAAACATTTGCTCTGACTCTGATGTGTTTGAGGAAGGCCAGTGATGTCACTGGGAAATCTTGTGGATGGAATGAAGGGCACGAGAGGGTCGTCCTAACATCTCCATACTTGATTGGGCTAACAATGGAAGGGTGCTTTTGCAAAAGCCAGTTTGAAAACCATCTTACTTCAAGTATTTGGGTCTCACAAACCACCACCATTTTGAAAAGGCACTCAGGAGAGTGCACATTTTATACCTTCACGTGCACATGGTCTGTGTTGTAGAGTTGGAAGACAACAAAAGCGTTGTGGGGCTAATACTGGGCGACTCATTAAAGGAACACAGTACATAGGAAGGAAAAAAAACCAAGAGCAGCAACTGCTGCTGCTTGAGTCTCCCAGAGGCACAGAGACCAACAGCAGGAAAAAGAAAGACAAAATAAAATGGCTTTAAAAAATATGTAGAAAAACTCCTTGTTTATAACATTACTGCTGCTGCCATTCCTGCCCTTAAATCTGAGGGGAAAAAAAAACCAACCCCAAAGTGTGTGTAAAAGGTTGCTGTGTTCATTGACAATAACCAAAATGACTGGGTGGGAATTTAGACTATAATCATTGTGCTTGTTAATAGTATTTGAAAACAGCACATGCCTCCAAAAAAAGAAAACAAAACTGAAACTTTTTGCCAGCCTTCCAGAGCTTTTTTTTTTGCTAAACCTAGCGTGCCTTGGAACCTGGGTGAATGAATCCCATTAGTCATCACCATCTTAACAATGTGCACTTCATACAGAGCTGGCTTCTGCACAGAGGAAGAAATTACCAGCACTAACAAAGGAAAGAAGGTTTATAAGGAGCAAATACACAAAAGCTCCAAATAATTATAATATTCACAGCTTGGCAATGAGTTTCCAGGCTATGAAATTACTTTTCTTTTGGGGTAATGAAGACTCTTTTTTTTTCCTCCCCCAGTTTTACAAGGTTAATATAAACAAAGGGTATTGGAAAAATCACAATTGCTCTGCACAACTTATTGGAAGAGGCCTGGAGTAATGGTGATAACATTTGTCACAGCTTGCTTATCAATCACTGCAGTTTGGGGCTTGCACATTATTGCCATCAGGACAAAAAAAAACCACCAGCTCCCTATCAAGTGCTACATGGGAAAGATAAATGCTAAATACAATACCAGCTTACCCCTGACACAATAAGTCTCCTCCCAGGTTCTGAACTTCTGCCTTCACTTTGCTGCAGATAGAGCTGGTGGCAGTAGAGGGCAATGCGCTGCAGGTAGGCTAGGAGATCCTGCTTGCAGGCTGAGTCTGGGCACTACAGGAGAAAGATTGCTTGGTTAGATGTAGTTGAGCTGACATAATTGTAGAGACCTAATCAGAGGGATAATAGCAGTACATAGAATCATAGAATCAACCAGGTTGGAAAATACCTCAGATCATCAAGTCCACCTATTGCCTACTACCTAACACCTCCTGACAACTAAACCATGGCTCCAAGTGTCACATCCAATCCTTTTTGAACACCTCCAGGACAGGGACTCCACCACCTCCTTGGGCAGCACATTCCAGTGGCCAATTCCTCTTTCTGGGAAGAACTTCTCCTCACCTCCAGCCTAAACTTCCCCTGGTGCATCTTGAGACTGTGTCCCTTCGTTCTGCCACTGGTTGCCTGGGAGAAGAGACCAACCCCCACCTGAGAATGTCCTTTCCATGTACAGCTTGGGGAACAAAGACTCTGAATGTGTCTTTTTAGCACCTTACAAAGCTTAGGCTCCATTTTTATAAGATGTTATCAGAGCCTTCAACAGAAACTGATGGAGTTGAACACAGAGGAGTCAACAGCATCACAATCCCTGACTTGAGACAACTGCTCTGGCCACAACAGCTAACCCTGGCAAGGAATATGTTTGTGGTGAAGTAGTTGCCCATGCTGTTGTTTATAATCCTGAAAGCAATGACTTTGCTTTTTTTTTGTCCCACTTTAAAACCAACAATAAACAAAGCTGGAGGTTCATTGGGGCTGTTAGGTTTAACTTGCTCCACACTAATGGCCATGCTGTAATGCCTCTCTTTCTCAGACAGTTGCCACATCTTTCAGGCACGAATCCCTGGGAGACCTTTTCTCCCTGCCAGTGACAATTTAATACAGAAATATTTACCCTGCTCCTGGAGTCTATGAACTGAAAGAAATGAACTTTATAGCAGCACTCCTAGAAAGCTGACAAGGCTTTAAATACAAGTACCTGGGTGCACATGAAAATGCAAGATCTCTCTCATTGGAGTAGTAATTAAAAATGCAACTGTCCATTAAAAAAGTGTATATTGCTTGAGTGTCTCCAAAGTTCTGTAAAATGTCATTAAAGTGCAAGCTTCAGAACAAACACTTCATCCCCACAGTGGTTCTCCTCTTGATGATAAAGTGTGGACGTTGCAAGTCGTCTGAAATTTCAAACGTGACTCAAAGCAAAGCCCTCCCAGCACAGCAAACCTCTTTGTGTTCCCTTCTGTGGAACACTGATATTGAGGACACTGAGACACTTGAATGTGTCCAGAGAAGGGCAATGAGGCTGGGGAGAGGTCTGGAGCACAGCCCTGTGAGGAGAGGCTGAGGGAGCTGGGGGCCTGGAGAAGAAGAGGCTCAGGGGAGACCTTTTTGCTCTCTCCAACTCCCTGAAGGGAGGTTGTAGCCAGGTGGGGGTTGGTCTCTTCTCCCAGGCAACCAGCACCAGAACAAGAGGACACAGTCTCAAGCTGTGCCAGGGGAGGTTTAGGCTGGAGGTGAGGAGAAAGATCTTCCCTGAAAGCATAATTGTCCATTGGAATGTGCTGCCCAGGGGGGTGGTGGAGTCATTGTCCCTGAAGGTGTTAAAAAAGGAATGGATGTGGCACTTGGAGCCATGGTTTAATTGTCGGGAGGTGCTGGGTGACAGGTTGGACTTGATGAACTCTGAGATCTTTTCCACCTTACTGATTCTATGATACTCCCCTTGTGCAAACACTGCAGGCCAGGAATTTCAGCAGTGGGCAGATGGATTTTCTTCTTTCTTATGCTAAAATGAACAGATGCAACACTGGAAGGGCTGGAATGGGTTAACTTCAGAAAAGATAAAGAAAAGAACCTAACACCTAAATTTCTTAGGAAAATGAGCAGCTTCAGGTATCTTGCCACTGTGGCCCAGATATCCCTGGCAGCATGTTTTACACATATAGCTACTTGAAGAGCATGAAGTCCTTATTCTGAAGAGAAAGACCACTTCCTACTTCCAGCAAAATTTCTCTTGGATGACAAGCTCACAGGAGGAAAGGGGTTGGAAGGGACCTCCAAAGATCATCAAGTCCAATCCCTCTGCCAGAGCAGGACCACAGAATCACACAGGAACACATCCAGATGGGGCTTGAAAGTCTCCAGAGAAGGAGACTCCACAACCTCTCTGGGCAGCCTGTTCCAGTGCTCTGGGACCCTCCCAGTGAAGAAGTTCCTCCTCATGTTGAAGTGGAACCTCCTGTGCTGTAGTTTATATCCATTGCTCCTTGGCCTATCCCAAGGTGCAAGTGAGCAGAGCCTGTCCCCTCCCTCTTGACCCCCAGCCCATAGATCTTTATAAACATTTATTAAATCTCCTCTCAGTCTTCTCCAGACCAAACAGCCCCAGGATTCTCAGCCTCTCCTCCCCAGGCAGTGCTCCAGGCCCTTCAGCATCCTTGTAGCTCTCCATTGGACTCTCTCCAGCAGATCCCTGTCCCTCCTGAACTGGGGAGCCCAGAAATGGATGCAATATTCCAGGTGAGGTCTCAGCAGGGCAGAGCAGAGGGGGAGGAGAACCTCCCTTGATCTGCTGGCCACACTCCTCTGAATGCTCCCCAGGATCCCATTGGCCTTCTTGGCCACCAGGGCACACTGCTGACCCATGGATAATTTGTTATCCACCAGGACTCCCAGATCCTCCTTGGTGACAATGAAAAGGAAAGAAGCCTTAGGAAGTTCACAAGAGGGGAAAAAAAGTATCAAATTTAATTTGCCAAAATCTAAAATTAGCTACCTAGAACCTGGCAGTGAAATCTGGGTCTTAGCTTTTAATATGATGCTTCCTCGTGCTCTCCAGCTGGACAGATAATCCAATCTGAAAGGGGCAAGGAGAGCAAGTTCAAGAGTAGAGCAAGTTCAGCTTTCCACCTATGACATGAATTTGGCAACACAACTGAGGATACAGACCCTAGGACATGGATCAAGGAGCTGTAAGGTGGAAGCACAACATCCTGACATGGAGGAGAATTAAAGGACTCAGGGAATCTTGGAGAAAAAAAGAAGTGCCCTACCAAGGGAAATTGCTGGAAGAAAGAGCTGAAAAGAACATAAGGATTCCACAGCAGATGGCAAGGGTAGCAGAGCATCCAGGTCTCTACTGCTTTCATGACAGCAAATATAGATTCATGGAATGGTTTGGGTTGGAAGGGACCTTGAAAATCATCCAGTTCCAACTGCCTGCCATGGGCAGGGACACCTCCCACTAGCCCGGGTTGCTCGAGGCCTCATCCAACCTGGCACTGAACGCCTCCAAGGAAGGGGCATCCACAATCTCCCTGGGCAACCTGCTCCAGTGTCTCACCACCCTCACTGGAAGGAAGTTCTCCCTAATCTCCAGTTTATTTCTAAATCCCCTGGGTCCAGAAGAGAGGCTGTGGGACAATTCGCTCTCTAAGGCTGAGAGAGACTCATTTGTGACTTACCTGCACTGCAAAACCCAGGCTGATTGCTACGGCAGCAGAGACTTCTGCTCAGTGGGCAGACCAGCAGCCAGGCAGTGACTTTCAGAGGCAATTTTCTGCCAAGCAGAGATCACCTTTTCCTTGTCACTGTCAGAGGTTCCACTGTATTTATGCTCATCGTGGTCCTTACCTGATCAGCCACCGCCCGTGCCAATTTGTCCATCCTCGATCCTGCCTCTGCAATCTTCTTGGCTGCATTAATGACATCTGATGTATTCTTCAGGGGGCCTTTACCTCTGTGAAAGGCAACAGAATTATGCACAATCTAAATAAATCATGGATGGCAACAGTTTCACTGACCCTGATTCCCTAATTTCTTATCACTTCCCCTTTTAACTACTTGATAGTACAGCTGGATTAAGGAAGCAGGCTGCTGTATTTCTTCTCACCAAATGCTTCCCTGGCAATTTAGTCTGATGGCACCTTCAAGCACATGAGCTGTACTTAAGAGTATATGCATTTTTAAGTGCTTATTAAGCCCAACAGTCTTTCTGGAACACACAATTATGGCAAGATCCTGTTATCCCCAAGCCAGTCCTAACTGTTAAGCCTGTCATGTCTAGAGCAAGAATGTCACATTCTAGAAAACCCTTTCCAGTAGATTCTTGTCAGAAAGCAAAGGTAGATGAAGCATCATCACAGAATCATAAAATGGTAGGTGTTGGAAGGGACCTCACAGGGTCTTGGGTGACAGGTTGGACTTCATGATCTTTGAGGCCTTTTCCAACCTGATGGATTCTATGATTCTGTGAAGAAAGGCTGAGAGACCTGGGGCTCTTTATTCTGGAGAAGACTGAGGGGAGATCTTATGAATGCTTACAAATCACAGAATCTCAGAAGGCTGGAAGGGACCTCAAAGGATCATTCAGTCCAACCCCCCCCTGTCAAAGCAGCATCACACCTGAGGCAGGTCACACAGGAACACATCACAGAATCATCAAGGTTGGAAGAGACCTCAAAGATCATCAAGTCCAACCTGTCACCACAGACCTCATGACTAGACCATGGCACCAAGTGCCACATCCAATACCCTCTTGAGCACCTCCAGGGATGGTGACTCCACCACCTCCCTGGGCAGCACATCCCAATGACCAATGACTCTCTCAGTGAAGAACTTCCTCCTCACCTCGAGCCTAAACTTCCCCTGGTGCAGCTTGAGACTGTGTCTTGAAAGCCTCCAGAGAAAGACTCTACAAGGTCTCTGGGCAGCCTGCTCTAGGACTCCAACACCCTCACAGCAAAGAAGTTTTTCCTCATGTTGAGATGGAACTCCCTGTATTCCAGTTTTTGCCCATTGCCCCTCATCCTATCACAGGGCTCCAGTGAAAAGAGCCTGGCCCCTGCTTCATGACACCCTTCAGGTATTCCTTCAGATATTCCTGTGTGATCTGGTATAGGTGATCCTGCTCTGGCAGGGGGGGTGGACTAGATGATGTTTTGAGGTCCCTTCCAACCTCCTGTGATTCTGTGATTTGTAAGCATTCATAAGATCCCCCTCAGTCTTCTCCAGAATAAAAAGCCCCAGGTCTCTAAGTCTTTCTTCATCAGACAGATGTTCCTGTCCCTTCATCATCCTCACAGCCTCCATTTAACCCCAGTAGATCCCTGCCTCTCTTGAACAGGGGAGCCCAGAACTGGACACAATACTCCAGATGTGGTCTCACCAGGGCAGAGTAGACAGGGAAGAGAACTTCCCTTGATCTGCTGGCCACAGACTCTTTTCAATGTTACTCTTAAAACAAGAACTTAACACAAGAACCTTTAAGATTGCCTTTTTGCTATATTTTAAAGATGATGCACAGAATTCTGACTTTAGTCATTAAAGTTACCAAAATACATAGAGACATGCAAAGAAAAGGCACTGCAGGCTCTTCTGAGTTTGCCTCAGACTCCAGACTTCAGCTCCCTTTGTAACAATAAATCTGCTGCTGCCCTTGTGAATGCCTCAAGGAGCTAAACATGAGCCAGCAGTGTGCCCAGGTGGCCAAGAAGGCCAATGGCATCCTGGCCTGCATTAGGAATAGTGTGGCCAGCAGGAGCAGGGAAGTCATTGTGCCCCTGTACTCTGCATTGGTTAGGCCACACCTTGAGTCCTGTGTCCAGTTCTGGGCCCCTCAGTTTAGGAAGGACATCAACACACTTGAAGGTGTCCAGAGAAGAGCAACAAGGCAGGGGAGAGGCCTTGAGCACAGCCCTGTGAGGAGAGGCTGAGGGAGCTGGGATTGTTTAGCCTGGAGAAGAGGAGGCTCAGGGGAGACCTCATTGCTCTCTACAACTCCCTGAAGGGAGGTTGTAGCCAGGAAGGGGTTGGTCTCTTCTCTCTAGCACCCAGCACCAGAACAAGAGGACACAGTCTCAAGCTGCACCAGGGGAAGTTTAGGCTGGAGGTGAGGAGAAAGTTCTTCACAGAGAGAGTCATTCACCATTGGGATGTGCTGCCCAGGGAGGTGGTGGAGTCCCCATCCCTGGAGGTGTTCAAGAGGGGATTGGATGTGGCACTTGGTGCCATGGTCTCGTCACGAGGTCTGTGGTGACAGGTTGGACTCGATGGTCTTTGAGGTCTCTTCCAACCTTGGCAATACTGTGATACTGTGATTTTCCCTTTTTTGGTTGTTCTTGTTTATTTGTTTGTTTCCTTCAAACCATGTAGAGAAAGAGAGCTTCAGACAAGACTGATGGAAAATCACCACATCATCAAACTTGGCTTTTTTTTAAGCTGAAACTGGAGATGTTTTTTTCTATGCTCAACCCAGTATGGCTTTGCCTTCTCTAATGCTAAGAAAACCACACTGAAACAGATTTCCATTTCTATCTTCTTTCCATACTTCCACCTTAAACAGCAATCGAAATACAACAGGTATCCCACTTCTGTTGAACTTCAACTGCAGCAAAAATCCTTCATAGTCACCTTGTGTGCTTCCACATCAGACCTGAATTGGTACAAACTCTGTGTGTCTGCCAAATTGTTCTGTTTTAACACTGCTGAGGTTACAGGCAACAACAACAACAACAACAAAGGTGTGGAAGGCTTTGTTCTGTTTTAATGGAACATATTAAACAGGTTTGTATTGAATCTGATGTAGACAGAGGTGCACTTTGATTTCTTTCTTTCTTCTAATTTACTCCACATGTGGCAGCAGTTTTCTCTCATTCTCCTATCAGTGGTGCTCTTTTTTGATGGTGGAAAATGTAATCACAAAACCTTCAATTTGATCTTCAGTGTACCAAAGGTTGCTCACTGGGGTTGCAGAAATTGTTCATCTTCTGGTTTGTTGCTTCAGAAGATTATTTCTTCCTTCCATGATCTGATGACACTCTGGACAGTGTTTTCCTTCCTTCCTTCCATGGTCTGAGGGCACTCTTTGGACAGCGTTTTCCTTCCTTCCATAGTTTGTTGGCACTCTTTGGACAGCGTTTTCCTTCCTTCCATAGTCTGATGGCACTCTGGACAGCGTTTTCCTTCCTTCCATAGTCTGATGGCACTCTGGACAGCGTTTTCCTTCCTTCCATGGTCTGATGGCACTCTTTGGACAGCGTTTTCCTTCCTTCCCTCCATGAACTGATGGCTCCCTTTGGACAGGGGTTTTCTTCCTTTCATAGTCAGATGGCACTCAGGACAGTGTTTTTTTTTCCTTCCTTCCTTCCTTCCTTCCTTCCTTCCTTCCTTCCTTCCTTGGTCTGATGGCACTCTTTGCACAGTGTTTTCCTTCCTTCCATGATCTGATGGCACTCTTTGGACAGCGTTTTCCTTCCTTCCCTCCATGAACCGATGGCTTTCTTTGGACAGAGTTTTTCTTCCTTTCATGGTCAGATGGCACTCAGGACAGTGTTTTTTTTTCCTTCCTTCCTTCCTTCCTTCCTTCTTTCTTTCCTTCCTTCCTTCCTTCCTTCTTTCCTTCCTTCCTTCCTTCCTTGGTCTGATGGCACTCTTTGCACAGTGTTTTTCTTCCTTCCATGGCCTGATGGCTCTCTTTGGACAGTGTTTTCCTTCCTTCCATGATAGAATGACATGCTTTGGACAGTGTTTCACTCACAGAAGGATCAGAGACCCCAAAGCAATACAAATACAAAAGTAAGAGCCCCTCTAAAACACCACAGGAGGTTCTACACTGCCCTGTGGTGTACAGGAGTGGCAAGTCTGGTGCAAAAAGAGTAGTTGTAAAAGCACAAACCTAGAGAATTATAAAGACACTGAAGTAATAATCAGTACTATGCTCCTCTCGGAGCAATTTATTAAAGTAAGCAAACCTCCTATATGCATAATTAAATTTAAAATGGATGACAATGTTTGCTCTTGCCCATTTCCAATTAACTAACTGTGCCCAGTGCAAATAGTCAAGTTATTTGCAGATTAATGGTATTTAGATACACACACGTGTGTATTTAGATACACACACCCCCACACCCCCCACCACCCCCTATCTCTCTATCTAATCTCTGCATCTTTCCATCTAATCTCTCTCTCCATCTCATCTCTCCATCTCTTTCTCTGTATCTCTCAGGTATGCATGAACCCTGGACTGTCAATGCAGAGATTGTCTGGGTTGAAGGCTCCAGACACAAGGCATGGAATGAGATAGAGATGTAAAGAAAACAACTTTATTTAGAGATAAAAAATAAAATGCAGTAAGACAACATAGAAAATAGAACACAATAGAAAACAGAACAGAACAGAATGGAACAGAATAGGCTAGAACACGATTGAAAAGAAGAGAAGAGAATGGAATAGAAATGAAGAATAGAAGAGAGGAAATAGAATTAAATAAATAAAATTTTAAAATAATAATTAAATAGAAAAAGGACAAAATAAAATAATAAAATAAAACAAAATGAAATAGTAAAATGAAATACAATGAAATAAAATGAAATAAAATAGCATAAAATAAAATGAAATAAAATAACATAAAATGAAATTAAATAAAATAAAATAATATAACATAAAAATAACATAAAATAACATAAAATGAAATAAAATAGCATAAAATAAAATGAAATACATAAAATGAAATGAAATAAAATAAAATAAAATGAAATAAAATAAATAAAATGAATAAATAAAATAAAATAAAATAAATACATAAAAATAAAATTAAATGAAATAAAATAAAATGAAATGAAATAAAATAAAATGAAATAAAATAAAATGAAATGAAATAAAATGAAATAAAATAACATAAAAATAAAATAAAATGAAATAAAATAAAATAAATGAAATAAAATAACATAAAAATAAAATAAAATGAAATAAAATAAAAAGAAATGAAATAAAATAACATAAAAATAAAATAAAATGAAATAAAATAAAATGAAATGAAATAAAAATAAAATAACATGAAAAAAAATGAAATAAAATAAAATGAATAAAATAACATAAAAATAAATAAAATGAAATGAAATAAAATAATAAATGAAATGAAATGAAATGAAATAAATAATAACATGAAATAAAATAACAAAATAAAATAACATAACATAAAATAAAATAAAATAAAATAAAATAAAATAAAATAAAATAGAATAAAATAAAATAAAATAAACAGGCTCCAAGCCTGGAAGTGTTCCAAGTCAGGTTGGATGGGGATTTGAGCAACCAGGTCTAGTGGAAGGTTGCAATGCCAGGGTAGTTGGATCTGTATGATCTTTAGGGACCCTTCCAACCCAACTCATTCTATGATTTTATCTGAGCATTTTGGAGAGGATGGATGGATGGATGAATCTTTTGCTTCAATTCGGAAGAAGAACATGAAGGCATCTCTCCAGTTTTGCCTAATCAGACTTTGCTAAACACCACTTAAACTGCTGATCTCCCATTAAAAACACACACTGAAACCCCCCTTTAATTTATTATGGTGATCTGCAGTTCAAAGAATCTTGTACAACATTTTCCCTGGTGTGATGAACAATATGACTGCATTTAAATAAAATCATCCTGGTTTTATGCTGTCATTAATGAAAGGCCTTTCAATGCTTTGCAATTAGAAAAGAACAAGACAGCAACAGGAAAAAACCCAACATAAATGAGATGAAAGCCTAAGAGATCATTACTGACAGGCTCCAGTGAAGCATTAGATGAAACCAGCTCCATTTCATTTGGGATTTTTTTTTTGGGGGGGAGAGAAGTTCAGTGTCCAAAATGATATAAATAGTTCTGCCTTCATTTTTGATTGACACAGATTGTGTGGACATGTTGAAAGTTCAGAGAGGCACATGCATTTAGATGGGCACTAAATGAAATGTCAGCCACGAGGCTGTAAGGTCACAGAAAAGCTCTGCTGCTGAAATTCAAAATGATCTCCAAATAAACCAGATTCTCAAAGAGGACAAAAACTTCCTGTGATTAATCCCAGCCTGAGAACTATCCAGAGAAGCTGTGGGTAGAGAACTGCACAATCCATTCTGGTTTGTGTGAAGTGCCACCTGGCTTTGCATACCTCCACCCACAGCACATCATCCCAACAGGCTATAAATTGCAATGGAAAGGAAAGATGTGGGATGGCTGAAGAAGACTCCAGCACAGGTTGCTTTGTCCTTACCTAGTAAAGTCTGTCATTTCCATCATAATCATGCACATCTGCTTTGCCAACACGATGATGTCATTACCACTGTCATCCCACTTGGCGACTTCTGCATCCAGTTTGCTCTTTTCTTGGTGGAATATCTCTACCTGCTCAGCAATCTTAGCCTTCTCCTCCTGGGGAAGCTGAGCCATGATTGCCTGGGGTGAAAAACAGGGAGAAGTTGAGCATGAGAAGATTAAACTAGGAGCTATATACTTTTCCAGTGGTTCAAACAGCATGCCCAACTTCTGAAATATTTTTATGGGCATCAAAAACAGCAAGTACAATCCAGTAGATGCTAAGATTTCTGTCAGGATGAACAAAACCAGACTCACATGGTGTTTGTAGCTTGTATAGCCACAGGGTGCAGACCATCAACAGTTTCAAGCCAGCCAGGACAACTGACTGCTTAGTTACAGATGTATCCCAGATCATCAGCATCCCATTCAGGATAAAGGGGGAAGTTTGATGAGGGGAGTGGGCTTCTTGCTTGGGTTCCTACTAACCCTGCTCCTCTTCCTTCTCCTGCTCCCAAGGACTGCCTTCCCATTTAGTGTGACCACCATACATGTGCTGGGCTGAGCCTAACCTCATATACAGTGTGCCCAGGTGGCCAAGAAGGCCAATGGCATCCTGGCCTGCATTAGGAATAGTGTGGCCAGCAGGAGCAGGGAAGTCATTGTGCCCCTGTACTCTGCATTGGTTAGGCCACACCTTGAGTCCTGTGTCCAGTTCTGGGCCCCTCAGTTTAGGAAGGACATCGAGAAACTTGAAAGTGTCCAGAGAAGGGCAACAAGGCTGGGGAGAGGCCTTGAGCACAGCCCTGTGAGGAGAGGCTGAGGGAGCTGGGGTTGCTTAGCCTGGAGAAGAGGAGGCTTGGGGGTGACCTCATTGCTCTCTACAACTACCTGAAGGGAGTTTGTAGCCAGGAAGGGGTTGGTCTTTTTTCCCAGGCAACCAGCACCAGAACAAGAGGACAGAGTCTCAAGCTGCACCAGGGGAAGTTTAGGCTGGAGGTGAGGAGGAAGTTCTTCACTGAGAGAGTCATTCGTCATTGGAATGTGCTGCCCAGGGAGGTGGTGGAGTCCTCATCCCTGGAGGTGCTCAAGACGGGACAGGACGTGGCACTTGGTGCCATGGTCTCATCACGAGGTCTGTGGTGACAGGTTGGACTCGATGGTGATACTGTGATTCTGTGATACTTTATATTGGCATTGGGATCAGTTTTGTTGTTTCATTAAATCCATTTGCATTTCGACCCACAGGTCTCCTCTCCTTTTCCTCAATCCCGTTTTCTGCTGGGGAGGCATCATCAGGTGACAGAGCAACTGCTGTTGTTTAGCCCCAGATAAAGGATAAATGTAGAGGGTGTCATCAGCAAAGTTGTTGAGTGTGCCTCTACCCAAATGTCAGTGACAAAGATGTCAGTGTTGGTCCCAATACTAACCCTTGAGGAACACCACTTGTCACTGGTCTCCACTTGGACATCGAACAACTGACTGCAGCTCCCTGAGTGCAACCATCCAGCCAATTCATAGAATCATAGAATAAATAAGGTTGGAAGAGACCTCAAAGATCATCAAGTCCAACCTGTCACCCAACACCTCATGACTACTAAACCATGGCACCAAGTGCCACCACCTACCAAATCCATGCCTCTGCAATTTAGAAACAAGGATGTCACGTGGGACCAAGTCAGTTGTTTACTTAGTCTCTAGTCAGGGAGATTTAAGAAAACTCCTGGTGAAGCCTAACTTGTAGGAAGAACCAAATGAATGACATCTCTGGGAGAAGGCAGACTCAACCTCTGGCAGAAACAGAAGTTTGCTGCTTAACCCAGCACTGAAATTAGCTATGACATGCAAGATAACATACTTGAAGCAAATTGTAATGAATGTACCTTTCAATAATATTTAGTGCTCTAATTGTCTCTTGGAAGATGCTCAAAAAGGCACTGAGAGGTGACACTAATCTGCACTGACAGTGTCAACAAGGCAGAAAATTCCCTGCCTCCTCCAAAACCAGGGGGGAAAAAAAAAGGAGAACTCTGCAAAATGATAATCATTATTTTTGAAGATCAAATGGACACTTCCAATCAGGATTTCCAAGCTGAGCCTTCTATTTGGCTTTGGGGGTTCTGAAGCCTGCATTATGCATTTAATGGGGTGTGACACATCTGTAAGTGTCATTACATTTCTTCTTGTTGATGTCACTTTCAATCAGCTGCAGCCTTACTCTACATATCTTTAAAATGCTCCTGGCTTTTAAAAATTCATAATTGACCTTTTCCAGAAGTGAAATTAGAAAAGGTTATAAACAGCAGATCAGGGGGGAGAAAAAAGAAAAGAGAAAAAAAAAAGGAGGAATTTGCAAGTTAATCAAATTAAAATTCAGCACATGAGTTTTAATTAGGGCCTTATCAATGCAACTCAGCACTTTCAAATGTTAGTGCATTCGTCTTCCCACAGCAAACTGCAGGGTAAGGCAGGCTAATAAATAAATATATAAGATACACATAAAGCTCCAGTGGTGATGAATAATGGCAATTAAGAGAATGTGATAGGGAGCAGGAGGGTTTGGAAAGCCCATCTGTATATGTCTGTGGGGGCAGGCTGGGAGAATTGGAGCTCTTCAGCCTGGAGAAGAGAAGGCTCCAGGGAGACCTAATAGCAGCCTTTGAGCACCTGAAGGGAGAATCATAGAATCAAAAAGGTTGGAAAAGACCTCAGATCATCAAGTCCAACCTATCACCCAACACCTCATGACTAACTAAACCGTGGCTCCAAGTGCCACATCCAATCCCCTCTTGAACACCTCCAGGGATGGGGACTCCACCACCTCCCTGGGCAGCACATTCCAATGGGCAATCTCACTTTCTGGGAAGAATTTCTTCCTCACCTCCAGCCTAAACCTCGCTGGTGCAGCTTGAGTCTGTGTCCTCTTGTTCTGGTGCTGGTTGCCTGGGAGAAGAGACCAACCTCCGCCTGGCTACAACCTCCCTTCAGGGAGTTGGAGAGAGCAATGAGGTCTCCTCTGAGCCTCCTCTTCTCCAGGCTAAACATCCCCAGCTCCCTCAGCCTCTCCTCACAGGGCTTGTGCTACAAGAGCCTACAAGAAATCTGGAGAGGGACTTCTGACAAGGGCTTGTAGCAATCAGACAAGGGGCAATGGCTTTGAGCTAGAAGAGGGGAGGACTGAGACTGGAGATTCGGAAGAAATTCTTTCCAGGGAGGGTAGTGAGACACTGGAACAGGTTAGCCAGGGAGGTTGTGGATGCCTCCTCCCTGGAGGTGCTCAGGACCATCCTTGAACAACCTGGTCTGGTGGAGATGTCCCTGCCCACTGTGTTGGTGTTAGAAATAGATAATCTTGAAGGTCCTTTCCAGCCCAAACCATTCTGTGATGCTATGATTCAATGTCCTATATGTGGTCTCTCTCTGGGCAGCTTCACCTGCATACCATTTAACCTCACCTACAATGTTTGAACATTTCTGTTCCAGATCCTGTTCTGCTTTCATGGAAGATAAACCCTACAGCAAATGCAGCTCATATATTTGGGGTTTATCTATTGAAGATGAGCCCCAGTCTTTCTACTGAAGTACTGATAGCTTTATGGAGTAAGGATATTGAATAAATCCATTACATTCAGCAACTAAAAATCCAGCTTTTCCACAGAAAGGGTTCAAAGATCATAGAATGATAGAATTGTCAGGATTGGAAAGGACCTCAAGGATCAGCCAGTTCCAACCCCCTGCCATGGGCAGGGACACCTCACACTATAGCAGGTTGCTCACAGCTACATCCAGCCTGGCCTTCAAAACCTCCAGGGATGAGACTTCCACCACCTCCCTGGGCAACCTGTGCCAGTCTCTCACCACCCTCATGGGGAACAGCTTCTTCCTAACATCCAATCTGAATCTACCCATTTCTAGTTTTGCTCCATTCCCTCCCAGTCCTATCTTTCCCTGACACCCTCAAAAGTCCCTCCCCAGCTTTCTTGGAGCCCCCTTCACATACTGGAAGGCCACAAGAAGGTCTTCTTGGAGCCTTCTCTTCTCCAGACTGAACAGCCCCAACTCTCTCAGTCTGTCTCCATAGCAGAGCAGATCCAGAGCTCTGCTCATCCTCATGGCTCTTCTCTGGACACCTTCCAGCACCTCCAGAGCCTTCCTGTACTAGGGACTCCATATCTGGACACAGTGCTCCAGGTGTGGTCTCACCAGCGTGGAGCAGAGGGGATGAATCACCTCCCTTGACCTGCTGGCTATACTTTTCTTAATGCAGCCCAGGATGTGCTTGGCTCTCTGGGCTGCAAGTGCTGACTGCTGGCTCCTGTTGAGCTTCTCATCCACAGCACCCCCAAGGCCTTTCCTTCAGGGCTCCTCTCAAGCCAGTCCCTGCCCAGCCTATACTGGTGCTTGGGATCACACCCTTCTGCTTAGCAGACTCATTTCAATGAGTCACTCAAGATGTAGACTGGGTGGCTTCAGCTTAGCACGTTTCCATTTTAGGTTTTCCAGCATTCTACATTTCTCAGGAGCAGGACTGTCTCTAGAATATATTATGTTTATACAGTGTGTGGCTGATCAAAGCAGAAGGCCTTAAGTGCAGCAGTGATAATAACTGCAACAAAATGTAATAGAATTTAAGGCTCTTAAGTCCCCAGGTGAACTAGATTCTTAGTAAAAATATCACTGCAGTCCTCACTTGGCTTTCAGATCAAGAAAGAATGACATGAGAGCCAATCCTGGATGTAACCCAAAAAAAACACCCCAACAATGGAAAAGAAAGACTGAGAAATAAGTATTGTATCACAATACTTTGGTGCTTGAGACCTACTTTAGTAGCCAATTCTTTAAACACATCAAGCAGCACTTTGTGCTTTTTAAAACAGAAAAAAAATCCCCCCAAAGCCAGTGACTTGCCTCCAGAGCATAGTTCTGCCATTGTCCTCAGGATAAGGCATCATTCTGCACTTCTCCAGACTGCACAGTTTGCCATGCCAGTTCCTGGTCACCCAGGACCGACAATCCATCTGCTCTCTGATATATGATATGTCCTTAATCTGGAAGTACAACACTGTTTTGTACTTGGGAGGTAGGGACAGAAAGTCAACTTTTCTAAGCCTGATGGTATGGTTTCTTTACCACTCATGTTCAAGCTAATGAATTTAAAAAATCCCCTTTTGCATCAAGAGGAGTGTGGGCAGCAGGGCAAGAGAGGGGATTCTGCCCCTTTACTCTGCTCTGCTGAGGCCCCACCTTGAATACTGTGTCCAGTTCCGGTGCCCCTATCATAAGATGGACATGGAACTGTTGGAGCAAGTCCACAGGAGGGCCACAAAGATGACTGAAAGGCTGGGGCACCTTTGCTATCAGGACAGACTGAGAGGACTGGGGGTATCCAGCCTTTTGGAGAAGAGAAGACTCCAGGGGGAGTCCTGGGGATCAGCCCAGCACAGGGCTGCTGCTGGTCTGGGAGCATATGATGCCAGCTCACATCCAGCTTTTCACCTCCCAGCACCCCTGAGTCCTCCTCCTCAGGGCTGCTCTCCATCCCTTCATCTCCCCAACTCTATTAATAGTGAGGTTCACCCTAACCCACGTGCAGGATGTTGCACTTGGCCTCCTGAGCTTCACAGAAGTTCACTTCTAGAGCTTGCCCAGATCCCTCTGGATGGTATCCTGTCCCTCAGGCCTGTTGACTACGCCTGCTCAGCTTGGTGCCATCAGCAGACTCGCTGAGGGTGAATGATGTCATTTGCCCCCAAGATTAGACTCTGATTCTATTTTTTTTAACTCTCTGAGCTGAGCAGCCCATTTAATAAAGGTAAACATTCATCAGAGGCTGGCAGAATCCTGAGTGTTAACAAACTCCACTTTCCCCAGCACCTGTGACCCCAGAAGCACTCATCAGCTTTAATTTGCAATCCCCATGCACAAGCTAAGGTCACAAATCACAGGGACTGGAGTTTATCATGATGTAATTACCCTGGTAAAATTACATTGACTCAGTAACAAATGTCTTCAATTACAATCAAATTACAGGGACGCCTCGGTAGCTTAAACAGATCTTCTTGACAGGTTTGCACACTGGGAAACATGAGTAATGTAAGATTCCTCTGGCTGCAGCACATGGGGCCCTGGTGGGATTTCCATTTATTTATTTAGTTTAGTTGCTGATCCTCCCATGGTTTCAGCACATTCCAAACCTGCAAGGCATTCTCCCACCTGCAGCTGCAGTGGGAGCAAACAGTTGACAGAAAGCATCACATGAGCCTAAGGAAGATCATTCAAGGTGGGAAGTCATTCTGCCCCTGTACTCAGCAGTAGGCCACACCTTGAGTCCTGTGTCCAGTTCTGGGCTCCTCAATTCAAGAAGGACATTGAGACACTTGAAGGTGTCCAGAGAAGGGCAGCGAAGCTGGGGAGAGGCCTTGAGCACAGCCCTGTGAGGAGAGGCTGAGGGAGCTGGGGTTGCTTAGCTTGGAGAAGAGGAGGCTCAGGGGAGACCTTCTTGCTCTCTCCAACTCCCTGAAGGGAGGGTTGTAGCCAGGTGGGGGTTGGTCTCTTCTCCCAGGCACCCAGCACCAGAACAAGAGGACACAGTCTCAAGCTGTGCCAGGGGAATTTTAGGCTTGAGGTGAAGAGAAAGTTCTTCCCAGAAAGAGCAATTGGTCATTGGAATGTGCTGCCCAGGGAGGTGGTGGAGTCCCTGGAGGTGTTCAAGAGGGGCTTGGATGTGTCCCTTGGAGCCATGGTTTAGTTGTCAGGAGGTTTTCAGTATTAGGTAATAGGTTGGACTTGATGATCTCTGAGCTCTTTTCCAACCTGGTTGATTCTATGAAGTCAGAGCTTCTTTAACAAGTGAGACAGGAAGCAACCTTAAACACTTAGCTCAATCTACTCTCACCCTTTCTTAAGTATGGTGGGTTGAAATTTCCCCCCCAACATAAAATGCCAGACCAGCTCAGCTGAAAGCAAATGAAGCTGTCTATTTACAAGCAAAACTACAACTTAGAAATATGGAATGTAATGAATGTGTATAAAAACCCCCAATATTTACAGCACTTACAATTTATGAACAACACAAGAACCCCCCTGAACAAAACCAGGGGGTTACCAATTGCTTCCTCCTCTTCCCCCCCTTTCCCCCTTGTACACAGTAAAAGAGAGAAAAGCAGAGAGTAGGCTGTTAGTACTAGCCAAAACACAGCCCAGGTCAGCAAAGCCACAGAAGCCAGAGCTAGCATCTGCCAGAGCAGAGGAAGCAAAATGAGCAAGAATTAGTGTACACAACTAACTTTCTGTTAGTTTTGGGACCAATGGGATTAGTTAGGCCTTAGCATTATTTTCCCTTCCACACCCAATAGTGATTTATTCACATTCTACCACTTTCTGTTCAAGATCTGTGGAATATTTTCTAGGCACAGCACATGAAGTGACTCTGTAGATTTGAAACCAGTGCATTTGCATTCCAAGGTAGAGCCTTCGTAGCTACACAGGGGCTTATACTCACCCTTGCACTTTGGCCAGCGATGAGCTGGTCATCTTCGGTCTGCACACTCGTTCGGACTGCGAATCATAATCCTCCTGCTCAAAGTCTGAATCATCCTCAAGCTCTTCAGGGGTCTAGACAGAGAGCGAGACAGGGAGAAAAAGCACAGGAGAGGAGATGACAAGTGTATAAAGGACACAGACAAAGTCCTGTGTACTGTAAGTTCCTATTTCATTGACTACCTGCCCAGAAAATTCTGCTTCTCTTTCCTTTTAAATTAAGTTGTCAGCCTAAGCAGTCAAGAACTGAAATTGAATTGTCTTCAAAATTAAGTTGTTCCAGCTCCAGTTTTCTTTACAAATGGCAGTTATCATTACCTTGCTGAGGCTTTTCTTAACTCTGTTAAGATGATGAATGCAGTCCAGGAACAAATACCCTTTGGAAAAGCAAACAACTGGAATGCAGTATTTCAAAAGGATGTTATTTCATCTAGAAATGGGCTCTAATGCCATTGTATTACTAGCATCTCCATGTACTCTTCAGAAGGGAAGGTAAATACCTGGAGGGAAAAGTAACTAACATCCTGGAAGACAAAGTTACCAAGGCAAATAGGAGATTTCCCCTTCAAAGAAGATATATAATGACATCAGTTGGTTTTGAAACAAATGGAAAGTTTATATTCTGCTTTATCTTGTTGGTTCATTTGGTGTTTTTCAGATACAGAGCTCTGGAATTTGCCTCATCCCCAGAAGTGAAATCACTTTACCTCCATTGCTGGTGCTACAAATTGTGTGAAGGTCTCTGGGCAGAGTGATTAAATCTGCTTACCTATGTGCTGGCCTCGGGCTACTTAAAATGTTGGAGAGAGTGAGACAAGAATTTCACAGGTACCTAATCTCTTTATTTATTTATTTATCTCTTTATTTAACACTCATCAGGGGCTTGGAGTATCTCTGCTATGAGGATAGGCTGAGGGAGCCGAGGTTGTTCATCCTGGAGAAGAGAGGCTCCTGGAAGACCTAATAGCAACCTTCCGGTACCTGAAGTTGGCTACAAGAAGGATGGAGAGAGACTGTTTACAGAGGCCTGTGGGGATAGGACAAGGGGCAACGGCTTCAAACTAGGGAAGGGAGGTTTAGATTAGATGTTAGGAACAAGTTCTTTAGTATGAGCACGGTGGAACACTGCAACAGGTTGCCCAGGGAGGTGGTTGTGGCCTCATCCCTGGAGGTATTTAAAGTGAGGCTGGACAAGGTTCTAGGCAACCTGATCTTGTTGAGGATGTCTCTGCTGAGTGCAGGGGGGGTTGGACTGGATGAACTTCGGAGGTCCCTTCCCAGCCAGACCATTCTGTGATTCTATGATTTGGGTTTTTTTTCACTTTCTGGCAAAAAATGAGGCATTAGAAGAAGAAAAACAAAATGAAGAAAAAAAAAAAAGGAGTGGGCCTCCTTCAAATCACTACTTGGTACTCTATTTATACACATGGTGCAAATACTCTTTAGAAAGGTGTTTCTATTCCATGTTGCGCTTGAACAGCATCTAGGACAACAATCTGGCCACAAGGAGCTTACATAGGTACAGCACATGCCAGTGGCAACAGAGCAAGATCACAGCAGCTCTGCAGAGAAATCCTCACCTTACTGGATACTCATCAGCCTCAGTGTTAACCTAGTGGGCCAACCACAGCAGAAGAAATCATCCATACTGGCATTTCATGCTTGGAGGCAACATCAAGTTTGCTAGCAGAGGTGCTAATCATTGCCAGTTGTCATTACAGCTCTGTCTTGAAGATGCTCAGTCACTAGGAACTGGTCCAAAGTCTCTAACGTAAGGCAGAGGAGTCTTTTGGCGATATTTATGTTACAGCCTGGATTCCAGCACGAAGTGCACATCACTTTGTAAGGGAAATCAGCTGCTTTGCTAACTGCATGGTGAAGTGCACATGATGGGGAGAGTAAAACACAGCCATCTTCGTCTGGCCTCAAGAGTATGAATTAAATATGTGTTGTGATGCTGAGCGCTGGAGGAAGAGATAACCAAGTGTGACGGGATGGTAACGAAACCCAGGCTGCATCTCTGAAGAAATGCCTGTAAAAATATGTCTAAGGATAGGCAGGAGGTGAAATTTAGGTGAAAAAAATAAACTTATTGTTGCTCTACTGCCACAAGAAAAAGATTCTTAAGAAAGATTGGTAACCATCATGACAATGCCCCTTGGTCTTGCTTTCCAATTGCCTTTAATTGCCCAGCTACCCGAGGGCACCTCCAGGGATGGGGAGTTAAACACCTCCATGGGCTGCCTGTCCAGTGTTTGGGAACCCTTCAGTCAGAATTTTTCTTCTAATATCCAACCTAAACCTCCCCTGGTGCAATTTGATGCCATTTCCTCTCCTCCTAGCACTTGTTACTAGGGAAAAGTGACCAACCCCCACCTGGCTCCAATCTCCTTTCAGGGAGCTCTAGACAGCCAGAAGGTATCCCCTCATCTTCCTCTTCTCTGGACTGAACAACCCCATTTCCCTCAGGTGATCCTCGCCAGATGTTCTCTAGACCCTTCATCAGCTTTGCTGCCCTTCTCTGGACCTGCTCCAGCACTTTAATGTCCTTCTTGGTTTGAGAGGTCCAAAAGTGAACCCAGTACTCAAGGTGTGGCTGAGTACAGGGGCACTATCACTATCACAGGTTGGACACTATGACCTTGAAGGTCTCTTCCAACCTGGTCTATTCTATTCTATTCTATTCTATTCTATTCTATTCTATTCTATTCTATTCTATTCTATTATTCTATTCTATTATCTATTCTTTCTATTCTATTCTATTCTATTCTATTCTATTCTATTCTATTCTATTCTATTCTATTCTATTCTCTTCTCTATTCCCTACTCCTGCTGGCCACACTCCTGCAAAACAAAAGGACAAGTCAATGCAGCTGTTGATGTTGTCCTTCAAGCTTAAGAAATCTCAGTATTTCTTATCCATGCCAGGGAGATCTAATTTAAAATCAGCTTTCAGGCTCTCTTCAGGTTTCCAAGTCTGGTGAGGTAACACCCTCACTGTCTTCCAAAACCAGCTGTGTTTTTCATTTAGATGAAGAGTTGCAGTCGACTATGTGCTGCTCTTTCAAAAGCATCAAATTCTTCTCACTCTTGCCCTGTTGCTTTCTTTCATTTCATCTCTTGGAGATGCAGCCCATAATAGGATCTCCGTTTTGTTTAGGCACAAAGGAATCAAAAAAATAATACAATTACTGAAGCACCTGGACTTGGAGATCTTTACTCTTAGCAGGGCCTTCTAAACATACCTCAGCAACTTTAATTGTTGTGCACGACAAGAGCTTGGCATTTAAAACCTAGTTTCCAAGACAACAAAGTCTGGAACTTAATTTGTCTGAGCTGGAATACAGAAGGACTGAATCAGTCCTGAGACACCCGAACCTATGGTCACACAGATGTAGGAAACGTGGCTTTCAGTGTGCAGAGCACTGGAACAGGCTGCTCAGAGGGGCTGTGGAGTCGTTCCAAACCCACCTGGGCTTGTTCCTGAGTGCTTTACTCTGGCTAATTGTGCTCTAGCGGTGGGGGTGGACAAGATCATCTTCAGAGGTCCCTTCCAACCTCTACCATTCTGTGACTCTGTGATTTGAGACTGGAGACAGCTTCCAAACAAAACTCTGACAACCACCAGAGGCAGGAGGAGCGAGAGGAGCTTTCAAAGCTGCCAGATTTGATGAAGTCATTGATTTCAGCAGAGAGATTGACCATTTTCATAACTTTCACTCTATGTATTGCACAGGCCCTAGGACTCTCCAGGACTGCTTCTTTTTCAAATACAGTATCTCTACTCCACACTGAGCACATTCTTCACTTCATTCACCTAAGAAGAAGAATCTTTCACAATCCCAGATAAATCTCCTGGACCAGTCTTATTCTACATCTTTGTCTGTGACAGGGACAGTGGCATTGAGTGCACCTTCAGCAAGTTTGACACCAAGCTGTGTGGTGCAGCAGACACGCTGGAGGGAAGGGATCCATCCAGAGGGAGCTGGACAGGCTGGAGAGGTGGGCACAAGCCAACCTCAGGAGCTTCAACAAGACCAAGGGCAGGGTCCTGCAGCTGGGTTGAGGCAATCCCAGGCACAAATCCAGGCTGGGCAGGGACTGGCTGGAGAGCAGCCCTGAGTAGAGGGACTTGGGGGTGCTGGTGGAGGAGAAGCTCTACAGGAGCTCTCAATGTGCACTTGCAGCCCAGAAAGCCAATCAGAGCCTGGGCTGCATCAAGAGAAGTGTGGCCAGCAGGTCAAGGGAGGGGATTCTCCCCCTCTGCTCAGCCCTGGGGAGACCCCACCTGCAGTACTGCGTCCAGTTCTGGAGCCCCTATTCCAGAGGGATGGAGGTGCTGAAGTGTCCAGAGAAGGGCCACGAGGATGAGCAGAGGGCTGGAGCACCTCTCCTGTGAGGACAGACTGAAGGAGTTGGGGCTGTTCAGTCTGGAGAAGAGAAGGTCCGAGGTGACCTCATTGTGGCCTTCCAGGATCTGAAGGGGGCCTACAAGAAGGCTGGGGAGGATCTCTCTCAGGAGCTCAGGTAGTGCTAGGACTAGGGGGAATGGAATGAAGCTGGAGGTGGGGAGATTCAGGCTGGAGGTGAGGAGGAAGTTCTTCCCCATGAGAGTGGTGAAGCCCTGGAATGGGTTGTGCAGGGAGGTGGCTGAGGCCCCGTCCCTGGAGGTGTTTAAGCCCAGGCTGGATGAGGCTCTGGGCAGCCTGATCTAGTGTGGGGTGTCCCTGCCCATGGCAGGGGGGTTGGGACTAGATGATCCTTGTGGTCCCTTCCAGCCCTGACTGATACTATAATTCTATGAAATATGTATTTTATTTCTAGTATGAATTTGGTGACTTTCAGCTTTCAGTCATTGGAATCTCTCTCTCTTGTTTTTAATGTCTGGCAGCCCAGAATGCCCAGAAAGTGTTTGGCTTTTAAAATATCTTTGCTGACCATACTGAAAAGCAAGACACACATCTACCCTTACAATAATGACCTTGTTCTGCTGGGAGTTTCATTTATTTGTGGGGTTGTATTTCAAACAAAGCCTGAGTAAATTGAAGCAACTGGTTAGTCAGCACTGAAATGACACATTCCTTCCCTCAGTAAACAGCCAAAGCCATCCCTGCAGAAATCCAGGCAGCAAAGTTATTTATTCATTTTGATGTTACCCAGGCCTGTCTCATCTCCCAGGCTGTACCTTTGCATTAGGGGGAAAAAAAAAAACCACCAACACTCATCTTCAATCGTTGAAGATCTGAGCAAATTAATGCTGTTACTACTGAAGCACTAACAATGTTTGCATCTGTTGTCAGCTGTGATCAAGTCTTGTAGGTGATGAACAAATTAATTGTGGTTCATCTCCTAGAACACCCTCAGCTCTTTACTCACAGATGAGTTTTTTGCTGCACACGGTTTTATTTCGTGCCGGTTGCCGCGCGAAGCTTTTCTGCCTTATTGTGAAATTAAGCAGATTCCAAGCTGCTTTTACATTGCTCTCATCCAATATACATCCCTCCAAGTCCCAACTTTTCTATCCCAGGTGCCTTACATACCCTTATCATCAGGACAGCTTTCCTGATGTCACGAACTCCATCATAAACCAGGCGGGAGGCATCTATGAACTCATTCTCTTCAAAGGGCTGCGGGACGTTGGCGCTCAAAGCTTCGATGGCAACTTCAACTTGTTCAGCAAAACGTGGCATAACTAGATTAAACAAAATGAAAGGCAGCAGGATTAGAAACCTTCTTTCATGAACATTTTTCCCCCTGCCCCTGGGCATAAAAGCTTTCCAGCAGACGTGGCACATACTGGGGTTACAATTTCAAGAGCGGCGGCATGGGTTTGTACCAGCTCTGTGCACG
Organism: Colaptes auratus; assembly: GCA_015227895.2. Classification (NCBI taxonomy): domain Eukaryota; kingdom Metazoa; phylum Chordata; class Aves; order Piciformes; family Picidae; genus Colaptes; species Colaptes auratus. The sequence goes on from JAAWVA010000031.1 coordinate 17,329,852, forward strand.
CAGAGCCCTGGCGTGTGCTCTGACAGCAGGATCTTCATATTCTCTCCTCCAGCTGCTCCACAAAGAATGAAAATCTGGCTTTTAAAAGTGTCATTTCCTAGCTTTTCAAAGACCCACAAGATATCTGAGCTATCAGTAAAGCACATTGAAAACTGGGAGTGAACACCGTACATGTTTATACCAAATGATCAAAACAAAATCACAGAATGCCAGGGGTTGGAAGGGACCTCAAAAGCTCACCCAGTCCAACCCCCCCTGCCACAGATGGATCACCTAGAGCAGATCACACAGGAACACATCCAGGCAGGTCTTGAATATCTCCAGAGAGGGAGACTCCACAACCTCCCTGGGCAGCCTGTGCCAGGGCTCTGTCAACCTCATTGTAAAAATGTTTTTCCTCCTGTTTCCATGAACTTCCTATGCCTCAGCTTCCACCACCACCCCTTGTGCTATCCTTGGGCGTCACTGAGCAGAGCCTGGCTCCAGCCTCCTGGCACTCACCCTGCACATCTTTATCAACATGAATGAGGTCACCCCTCAGGCTCTCCTAGTAAGGAAGATGTTTTGCTCCCTTCATCATCTTTGTGGCTCTGTGCTGGACTCTCTCAGAAAGATCCCTGAGGTCCTTCTTGAAGTGAGAGGGCCAAAACTGGAGATGATATTCCAGATGTGGCTTGGCCAGAGCAGAGTAGAGGGGGAAGAGAAGCTCTCTGGGCCTACTGACCAAAGCCCTTCTAATGCACCCCAGGATGACCTTGGCCTTCTTGGCCACAAGTGCACATTGCTGGCTCACCTCCCATCCACCAGGTCCTTTTCCCCTTCACCGCTCTCCAACAGGTCAGTCCTCAACCTGTACTGCTACCTGGGGTAATTTCAATACCTGCCTAATTTAGATAATTAACTGCAGCCTAGCTCATATCTAATAATAATAATACAAACACTTTTTGCATATTATTGAACATTCTGTTTCTTCACTATCAGCATGTATAGAGCAGGAAAAACCAGCCAGAGAATCACAGAATCACGTAGATATTAGCTAAGGATATTATAAGCTGTGGGTTGTATGAGCTGTTCAAATCTCTATCTCTTAAGGCAATTATTTATAAATATGAATGTCTTAAATGTAAATAAAGGCATTCCTTGATGTAAAAATGTTCTACAGGATTCCTTTGAAGCTATAATCACTTTCTGCACACTGCATTTGGTGAAAGATAGATGTTCCCCACATCAGTCCTCTGACAGCTTAAATCCAAACCCTACAAACAAGAACAAGGTCAGGTCCAGTAATCATAAGCCACCTATGCTCCTGTACTTAGTTTCTCCCACACTTGAATATTTTAACATTAATATTGGATGCCTGGGCTCTCATATGGACTCAGAGAATCATTTCAGTTGGAAAAGACCTTTAAGATCATCCAGTCCAACCATTCTCTAACTCTATCAAGGCTGCTGCTAACCCATGTCCCTCAGCACCACATCTCTGCCTCATTGAAACATCTCCAGGGATGGGGATTCAACCACCTCCCTGGGCAGCCTGTGCCAGTGGTTGAGAACCCTTTCAGTCGAGAATTTTCTCCTAATATCCAAACTAATGCACCCCTGTTGCAACTTGAGGCCATTTCTTGTCATCCTAACATACTGCAGGACGAATCGGTGCTTCAAAAACTGGAGACCAAATCCATTAGAATTAACTTTGCTAAAATTAAGGAACCTAGATCAAGCTTAAGACTTCCAGACAGCCATTTTTGTAATTTTTTTGTAATTACTTCCACATGATTGATATTATTTGCTGCCTTCTAGCATCTACACATCTGAATCACAGAATCGTAGGATCATCAGATTGTTTGAGTTGCAAAAGACCTCTAAGATCATTGAGTCCAACCATCAGCCTTAACACCACCATGGCCACTAAACCATGTCCCACAGTGCTATGTCCACATGTTCCTTGAACACCTCCAGGGATGGTGACTCCACCACCTCCCTGTGCCACTGGCTTTATTTTGACACTACAGTTGGAGGAGCAAGAAAAGCTGATTCCCATCTTTTTGTTGTTGCTGTTATAATATCTTTCTTTATCACCTTTTCCCTACACCCTACATTTAACAGACTTTTTGGAAGCCTGATGCTGACTTTTGAATACAAAGGGGAATTGTGTGTCATTTTCATCACGAGCTATGAAGCAAGCTTTCACTATGGCAAGAAACCAGACTTTTTTCTTGACTCAATGTCCTTATATACATTTTACTCATAATTGAAACTAAGTGTTATACATCTTACTATCTGATTTAGAGTAAAAAAGCACAACAAAGCCACGATTCAAGGCTAATTTACATTTTGAAGAACACGTGGCAGTAACCACAAGATCAGCTCTTCTGTTTCAGGCATTTCAGTATTACTCACTGGATGTTAAATAGATACATTAATTCCCTTCAAGGATTCTTATCCCTAAAGGACTATTCCTTCCCTTAAAGGAATATAAATAGAAATATCTATAAATACAAAAATCTTTGGGAAGTGGGCTAGTGGGAGCTGCATGAGGTGCAACAAGTCAAAGTGCAATGTCCTGCATCTGGGTCAGGCCAGTCCTGGGCACAAATCCAGGCACAGTGCAGAGCGGGTTGAGAGTGGAACTGAAGAAAGAGTCTTGGGGGTGTTGATTGATGAGAAGCTCATCATGAGCCAGCAGTGCCCTCATACAGCATAGAAGGCAGCCCTGTGCTGCACTGCATCAAGAGGAGTGTGGCCAGCAGGGCAAGAGAGGGGATTCTGCCCCTTGGCTCTGCTCTGCTGAGACCTCACCTCTAACAGTGTGTCCAGTTCTGGTGTCCCCAGCAGAAGACAGACACAGAGGTTTTTGCTGGAGTGCATCCAGGGGAGGGCCACAAAGATGATCCAAGGGCTGGAGCACCTCTGCTATAAGGATAGGCTGAGGGAGCTGGGATTTTTAGCCTGAAGAAGAGAAGACTCCAGGGGGACCTTCCAGTGGCTGAAGGAATCCTACAAGAAGGCTGCATAGGGACTTTTCATAAGGATGTCTAGGGACAAGAGAAGGGGAAATGGTTTGATGCTGAGGAAGAGTAGGTTTGGAGTGGATCTTAGTAAGAAGTTCAATACAAGGGTGGTGAGACTCTGGAATAGGTTGCCCAAGCAAGTTGTGGATGCCTCCCCTCCCTGGAGGTGTTTAAGGCCAGGGTGGATGAGGCCTTGAGCAGCCAAGTCTAGTAGAGAGGTGTCCTGCCCATGTAGGAAGGTTGGGCTAGGTGATCTCTGAGCTCTCCTCCAACCTATGCCATTCTGTGTTTATTCTGCCTGTGCATATACACACACAGGTATACACAGCCATGCACAGGCCTGAAAGAACAGAATTGTGTCTTTCACACAGAAAATGTTCAATAATTGCATTAAGTGCTTGGGATTTATTGGAGAAAACAGGGAAAAGTGGCAGCAACAACAGACTGGGAAAAAACAGTAAATATTAATAAACCATTGCTAGGCAGAGAGGAAACATTTCAATTAGGGAGTGTGAGAGAGCTGGAAGTTCTGGCAAGAGCAGTAATAAATGCATATATGAAGTTATCTTAATTAATGGGACACTTGAAAGCGTAGTAGGAGACTAAGAGGATTGCATAAGGAAGCCTTTAGCCTGAGAATCAAAACCCAATCATTAAAAATACGACAAAACCCAAGGAAATGGAAAGAATAAATTAAAAAAATAAAAGCTATTTCAGACCACACATGTCAAACAAGGAAAGGCAGACATGCAAAAGTGAAAACAAAATCCCTCTCATATCTGGGATCCTTAAATTTCTGTCTAGAACATCCTCAAGAGCAGAGGCAATCAGGTATTTAATCTAATTAATAGTAGGTGCAACTGGTATTGAGTTAGAAAAGGGCAGTTTAGAGCTAATCACAGAATGCATTGGGTTGGAAAGGACCCTCAAAGGTCATCTTGTCCAAACCCCCTGCAGTGAGCAGGGATACCTCCAACTAGATCAGGATGCGCAGGGCCTCATCAGGTTTGACCTTGAATGTCTCCAGGGGCCTCAACCACATCCCTGGGCAACCTGCTCCAGTATTTCACCGCTCTCATTGTGAAGAACTTCCTCCTGATGTCGATCTTAAATGAACCCTGCTGTAGTTTCAAATCATTACCCCTCATCCTATCACCACACCCCCTTGGAGACTGTCCCTCCCCAGCCTGCCTGTAGGTCCCCTCCAGATATTGCAATGCAGCTCTAAGGTCACAGAATCGCGGAATCAGCCAGGTTGGAAGAGACCTCCAAGATCATCCAGTCCAACCTATCACCCAGCTCTATCCAATCAACTAGACCGTGGCACTAAGTGCCTCACCCAGTCTTTTCTTGAAGATCTCCAGGGACAACGACTCCACCACCTCCCTGGGCACCACATTCCAATGGGCAATCTCTCTTTCTGGGAAGAACTTCCTCCTAATATCCAGCCTAAACTCCCCTGGCACAACTTGAGACTGTGTCCACTTGTTATATTGGTGCTGGCTGCCTGGGAGAAGAGACCAACCCCCTCCGGGCTACAACCTCCCTTCAGGGAGTTGTAGAGAGCAATGAGGTCTCCCCTGAGCCTCCTTTTCTCCAGCCTAAACATCCCAGCTCCCTCAGCCTCTCCTCACAGGGCTGTGTTCCAAGCCCCTCACCAGTTTCATCGCCCTTCTCTGGACACGTTCCAGCAAGTCAACATCTCTCTTGAATTGAGAAGCCCAGAACTGGACACAGGACTCAAGGTGTGGCCTAACCAATGATGAGTCCAGGGCACAATGACTTCCCTGCTCCTGCTGGCCACACTATTTCTGATGCAGGCCAGGATGCCATTGGCCTTCTTGGCCACCTGAGCACACTGCTGGCTCATGTTGAGTTGCTGTCAACCACTACCTCCAGGTCCCTTTCTGCCTGGCTGCTCTCCAGCCACTCTGTCCCCAGCCAGTATCACTGCTTGGGATTGTTGTGTCCAATGTGTAGAACCCTGCACTTAGCCTTACTAAATATAATTTTGTTGGCCTCTACCCACCCAGCCAGCCTATCAAGGTCCCTCTACCGAGCTCTCCTACCCTCCAAGAGATCAACACCTGCTCCTAACTTGGTGTCATCTGAAAAATGTGCTGCTGATGGACTCAATGCCCTCATCCAGATCATCAATACAGACATTGAACAGCATGGGGCCCAGCACTGATCCCTGGGGCACACCACTAGTGCCTGGCTGCCAGCTGGATGTGGCACCATTCACCACCACTCTCTGGTCTTGGCCCTCCAGCCAGTTCTTGACCCATCTCAGCATGCTGCTGTCCAAGCCAGGGGCTGACAGCTTGGCCAGGAGTTTGCTGTGGGGGATGGTGTCAAAGGCCTTGCTGAGGTCCAGGTAGACTACATCCACATCCACCAGACAGTCACCTGATCACAGAAGGAGATCAGGTTGGTCAGGCAGGACCTGTCCCTCCTACATCCATGCTGGCTGGGTCTGATCCCTTGGCCATCCTGTAGGTGCTGTGTGATTGCACTCAAGATGATCTGTTCCATAATCTTGCCTGGCACTGAGGTGAGGCTGACAGGTCTGTTCCTCCATCTGACCCTTCTTGTGAATGGCCATCACATCAGCCAGCTTCCAGTCATCTGGGACCTTTCCAGTGAGCCAGAACTGTTGACAAATGATGGTGTCCCCACTTTGCTACCTAAACATATGGAATCTATTCAAGACATCTTCCTGTAAACAGAGCTATATAAATGTAGCCTGCAGTTGTTAAGGGAATAATCAAAGCAATTCCTGAACCACCTTTGAAACCCAATCACAGGGAAAGTTCCAGGGATCTAGAAGCAGCAGCAAAAGCATGTATCAGTTTACACAGGAGAAGAGAAGAAGGAAGAATTATCGGATATTCAGCTTAATTTCAGTACCAGGAAAGAAAATGAAACATGATGTAAAGCAATTACTGTTTCATTATCTTGTAAATAATGAGCAGGTGTTGGACAGGCAACAGATTTGTCAAAAGAGGTTGTATTAACCTAGTGCAATGCCTTCCTTGACAGGGCAGCTGACAGGGGGTTGGGGGAGGCAGCAGATAGGATACAGCTTGACTTAGGTAAGATTTCTGACGTGGCCACACATGATCTCATCGAAGGAAAACAAAGGAAATGCAAATTAAATTACTATAAGGTTGGTATGGAACTCTTGAGATAAAACATCTGAAGGAATAATTAGTTGGGATACATTGTCAAAGCAGACAGATATGCCAAATGGAGTCTGGCAATGTGTCTAGCAATGGGGAGGTGGGGAGATTCAGGCTGGACACGAGGAGGAAGTTCTTCCCCATGAGAGTGGTGAAGCCCTGGAATGGGCTGTCCAGGGAGGTGCTTGAGGCCCTGTCCCTGGAGGTGTTTAAGCCCAGGCTGGATGAGGCTCTGGGCAGCCTGATCTAGTGTGGGGTGTCCCTGCCCATGGCAGGGGGGTTGGAACTAGCTGATCCTTGTGGTCCCTTCCAACCCTGACTGATACTATGATACCATGGCTAAGGTCAACCTAGGATTGTCACAACACATGAAAAAAAGACCTGAGAGACAATACTGAGCTGCTCAGGGAGGACCTAGCTGGGGTGCTCTGCCCATTACTTATGGACCTGTCAACCGAGATATTTGTCATCTGTGTGCAAGAATGATGTGAAAATGGATTTTCAGATAACCCTGTAATGTATGGTTTCACACAGACACACATTCACAGGATATTAAGGGTCAGAAGGGACCTCCAGACGTTGTCAAGTCCAACACTTCTGCTAGAGCAGGTCACGCAGGAACACATCCAGACAGGGATGGAAAGACTTCAGAGATGGAGACTCTACAACCTCTCTGGGGAACCTGTTCCAGGGTGTCAGGTAATGATAGGACAGGGGGGAAGGGAGCAAAAACTAGAAGTGGGGAGATTCAGATTGGATGTTAGGAAGAAGTTCTTCCCCATGAGGGTGGTGAGACACTGGCACAGGTTGCCCAGGGAGCTGGTGGAAGCCTCATCCCTGGAGGTTTTGAAGGCCAGGCTGGAGGTGGCTGTGAGCAACCTGCTGTAGTGTGAGGTGTCCCTGCCCATGGGAGGGGGCTGGAACTGGATGATCCTTGAAGTCCCTTCTGACTCTGACAATTCTATGATTCTATGGTCCTTGGCCCATTCAAGAAGCAGGAGGCAGAGGTTGATAAGCATCAGGCCATGGGGAGGAGATAAAAAGCTACTTTTTATTTGTTTTGGTGAATATGTGGAACTCATTCCTGACCACACATATTACACTGGGTGTGAAAGCTTCTTTCAACAATTTTGATCCTTAGTTTACATCATTATTCACCAACGTTATCTGTTGCTTGGAAATGGAAACAGATATCAAATTGTGTTATAAAATTGCTTGCTTGGTGATTGCAGTTTTACATCAGTGCTCATTTCTGATTAGACAAGCAGGAAAGAAACATCTTAAACTAATAAGATGCTATTACTTACAGCTTCTCTAAGCATATGTTGTCATTTAATGCAGTGAAGTTTCTGGAAATTCAGTTAAGAACTACATTATTCCCCAGTTAAGGTTGCTGGGTCACACTCCAAGAGCTCCAGGACAATGATGTATGAGGAAATATCTACCTCAGATGCACCCACAAAGCCTCCAGTCTTTCTTCTCTGAAATTTGCTCTAAAAAATTATATTTTTATGCTGACAGTGAAAGAGCTACAAGAAAAAAAAGAAAACCAGGCAAAGGCTGAAAATCTGTAGCTAGAGTTGAGACTTGTAAATGCATCAGATAGAGCATGATTCATTTATTAGGTGTGGAGAGATTGGCTATGAATATCACCTTCAGAAGCACACCATTCTTTGAGGGGGGAAATTAAATAACAGTTTCTTGGTTTGAGCTGAGTTGGAAAACAGTTGCACACACTTGGACTGAAAATTCCATCCATTAACATCTCTTGGTCTAACAGCATGAATATTAGGTGCCTGCATAATGATGGCAGAATCAGGTCCCAAGTTAATAGCAACCCTTCTGATTTACTGACTTTGTCATCCTAACAAATAAAGATTTCAAAGCCTTTCTGTAGATGAGTTTTCAATGGCACTGAAAGTGAGATCACTGCCAAAAGAAAAAAAAATAGCTAAGTTGAATGGCTACTGGAGAATAACTGCAAAACAACAAAGTTAAGATTACTTCCATTTCACCTATTGATTTATTTTCTTTTACTCTCAGCATAAAGCCAGAACATCACCATGGGTGAGTTCATACCTTGATACAACCTGCATTTTCATGGGAGCCACTCTGCTCTACACAGAAAAAAACTTTCCCCAAAGCTTTTCTTGTTCTACTCCTACCATGCCCATATCATAGGGAGGTGGTTGAGGCCCCATCCCTGGAGGTGTTTAAGCCCAGGCTGGATGAGGCTCTGGCCAGCCTGATCTAGTGTGAAGTGTCCCTGCCCATGGCAGGTGGGGTGGAACTAGCTGATCCTTGTGGTCCCTTCCAACCCTGAGTGATTCTATGATTCTATGATATCTTCTACATATTAAAAATATCAAGTAATTATCTATTCCCTAAAAATAAATTCCCTCTGGCAGTTTGTACTGCTGTGTTTGCACTCAGAAACGTGGCTGCAAACTTTGTGTAGCGAGGCAGGAACGAGATCACTGACAGCAGGGAAAAGTTGGATTACAATCACAAATCATTGAGAGAAAAAAAGGTCAAACCAGTCTGGGTGTTGTTCATAGCATCAGGGCCAAAAAAAAAGATCAGGGGGTTGGAGCACCTCGGCTATGAGGATAGGCTGAGGGAGCCTGGAGAAGAGGAGCTCAGGGAGACCTAGCAGCAGCCTGCCAGTACCTGAAGGCTGGAGAGAGACTGTTTGCAAAGGCCTGAAGGGACAGGCCAAGGGACCTGGGGGTGCTGGTTGATTGTAGGCTGAACATGAGCCTGCAGTGTGCCCAGGCAGCAACAGGCAATGGCATCCTGGCCTGCATCAGGAACATGGGGCCAGCAGAGCAGGGAGGTCATTCTGGCCCTGTACACTGCACTGGTTAGGCCGCACCTTGAGTCCTGTGTCCAGTTCTGGGCTCCTCAGTTTAGGAAGGAGGTTGTCTTACTGGAGCGTGTCCAGAGAAGGGCAACAAAGTTGGTGAGGGGTTTGGAAGACAAGCCCTATGAGGAGAGGCTGAGGGAGCTGGGGTTGCTTAGCCTGGAGAAGAGGAGACTGAGGGTGACCTTATTGCTCTCTACAACTCCCTGAAGGGAGGTTGTAGCCAGAGGTTGGTCTCTTCTCCCAGGCAGCCAGTACCAAACAAGAGGACACAGTCTCGGCTGCGCCTGGGCAGGTTTAGACTGGATCTTAGAAGAAGTTCTATACCGAGAGAGTGATTGCCCTGGAATCAGCTGCCTGTGGAAGTGGTGGAGTCACCTTCATTGGAGGTGTTCAAGAAGAGGCTTGATGGGTGCTTGGTGCCACGGTTTAGTTGTTTAGTTGGGTTGTATTGTACTGTATTGTATTGTATTGTATTTCGGTGGGTTGGATTGGTTGATAGGTTGGACGTGATGATCTTGAAGGTCTCTTCCAACCTGGTGTATTGTATTGTATTGTATTGTATTGTATTGTATTGTATTGTATTGAAGTAGAGAAGGGCAGATTTAGATTGGATATCAATACAATACAATAAATCCAGGTTGGAAGAGACCTTCAAGATCATCGAAGAAGCTCTTCACTATGAGGGTGATGGAACACTAGAACAGGTTGCCCAGGGGGTGATTGAGGTCCCTGGAGATATTCAAGTGAGGCTCGACAAGGTGCTGGGTAACCTGCTCTAGTTGAGGATGTCCCTGCAGCTCTGGGAGGCGGACTGGATGAGCTTTGGAAGTCCCTTGTGGCCTGGACCATTCTATGATGATTGCAATATTAAAGGCATGCCTAGCTAATTTAATGCCTTTTTATGCCTTTTGATTTAGAACCTTGAATTTCTCACAATCTCAAGTAGGTATTTGTGTTCAGAAATCTGAAAGGGATAATTAAGACCAAAAAAAGTAATGAATGTCAAGGCATCTCCAGTGCAAGGTCTTGTAATTCTTAGTGGTACCAATAGGAAGTATGAAAGTTGGCCTGGTTTCATCCTACTTGATGCAGTTCAAAGTCAGAAACCATGTTTCCCTATACTAAATGCAGAGCAATAGATGTTTTCCCTGGGCAATCACACCTACTACTTTACAAAAGAAGATCAAGTTCAGCTGAATCAATTCTGATGGACCACTGCCTACTGAGTAGAGAGGAAGGACAGAGCACAGAATCAGAATCATTTGGTTGGAAGAGATCTCTAGATCATCAAGAGGGCAGGCTCTTCTCCATTGCCCCTGTAACAGGACAAGAGGTAATGGATATAAACTACAGCACAGAAGGTCTACCTCAACTGAAGAGGAACTTCTTCACTGTAAGGGTCACAGAGCACCGGAGAGGCTACCCAGGGATATTGTGGAGTCCCCTCTTCTGGAGACATTCAAGACCCATCTGAATGTGTTCCTGTGTGATTCTATGGTCCGCTCTGTCAGGAGGGGTTGGACTTGATGTTCTTTGAAGGTCCCTTCTGACCTCACATCCTGTGATCCTATATCATCATTCCAGCTGTTAACCCGGTGCTGCAAAGTCCACCTCTAAACACCACATCTACATGGCTTTTAAACCCTCAGGATGGTGATTCCACAGCTTCCCTAAGCGCTGGTCCATGCTTTACAAACCAAGGAAAGAAATCCATGAATGATCTACTGCAGCAACAACAAAGATGTTCTGTTAGGAAAAAAAGCTCAGCCCATCAGGGGATTTGAAAGGTTTTACTCCTCATGAGGAGGTGGAACTAGATGACCTTTGGAGGTTCCTTCCAGCCTGGACCATTCTACGATTCTGTGCAATTCACAAAGCTCTGCTTACCATTTCAGAGTTCAGGATAAAATTTCTTTTTAATTACTCCATTAATTTCTTTAACTGAGGAGAGAATGCAGTCTGCTGGGAGGTTTAGGTACTTTAAACAGGTATTTAAGAACATACTTCCCATGGGATGTCTGTCATACTCTGTCAGAGATGGCACAGCATCTCAATTAGTTTGAAGATGAATGAGGAATGAACATGACACCTTATTTAGCTCTGAAGTTTGGTCAAAGTCTGTTTCTAGAAGAACTGTACTTTCCTTATCAGAAGATTCTAAATGGTTCATGAATGTTTCTTTTAAGCCCTAGTCTCATATCCTATCATCATTTACAACATTTCAGTGCTATATTGCTAATTAAAAAGGACAAGATGTGTAAATCTCTACTGAATATTATGCAATGTATCAGAAAAGCATAGAATCAGAACTGTTTCGTTTGGAAAGACCTTTAAGATCATGCATCCGACTCAACCCAGCACTGGCAAGTCCACCACTACACCATGTCCCTAAGCAGCACTCCCCACGTATCTCTTAGCACTCTCCAGAGATGGGGACTCCACCACTGCCCTGGGCAGCCTGTGTCGGGACTGACAAACCTTTCAGGGAAGAAATTGTTCCTGGTCCAGACCAAACCTCCCCTGGTGCAACTTGAAGCCATTTCCTCTTGTCTTGTTGCTTGTTCCTTGGGAAAAGAGACCAACCACTACCTGGCTTCAACCTCCTTTCAGGAGTTACAGAGAGTGAGAAGGTCTCCCTTCAGCCTCCTTTCCTCCAGACTACACAACCCCAGTTCCCTCAGTTTGCTCCTCAGAAGATCTGTGCTCTAGCCCTCCACCAGCTTCCTTACCCTTGGTTACCTAATAGGACGCATTAGACCAAGTGGTTTCTAAGCAGCAGATTGGGATCTAAATGTTCGGCTGTTTGGGGCTGACATGTGCTTCCATCTCAATGCCTTTGCAGCACAGCCTGGGCATGGACACATCATGCACACACACCATACATAATAACATTTTGGATTTCATAGATAGAGAAACACTTATGCAGAATTAGAGTCACCTTTTCAGTCACCAGATTGGGTTTTCAGAGTGTTGCTACTCTGTGCTCTGGAACACCACTGACTCCTGCTGCAGCTAAACACTCACCAGTTAAAAAAGAATCCTCCTCAGTTCTGGATATGAAACCATAAAAAGGTCACCCAGGAAAGAGGAAAAGTAGAATCAGGGCAGAATTGCAGCATGCTGGCTTCAGTGGCATGGCCTGAAAGGACAAAAAATCACTACCCCATGCACGACTTCTTTTCCCATTTCTGATTCACTGTTCTCCTCAGAAACAGTTAAAAGGATGGATGGTAGAAAATGAATCCACAACACCCTGTAGCATTTTCCCCAGCTCCAGAAGGATGTGGATCTGCGGAAGCAGGTCCATAGAAGACCAAGAAGGTCATCAGAAGGCTTGAACATCTCTGCTATGAGGATAGGCTGAAAGAGTTGGGGGCTGTCCTTAGAGCACATTTCAGTATCTGAAGGGGAGCTACAAGAAGGCTGGGGAGGGACCACTTCCAAGAGCATGTGGTGAGGGGCAACTGGAGCAGGCAGGTTTAGGTTGGACATCAGGAGGACGTTCTTCACAATGAGTTGGTGAAATACTGGAACAGTGCCCCATGGAGTGGTTGAGGCCCTATCTCTAGACACAATCAGAATCAAACTTGATGGGGTCCTGGCAACCTGATCTAGTTGGAGATGTCCCTGCTGACTGCAACTTGGACAAGATGACCTTTGAGGGCCCCTTCCAACCTGATGCATTCTGAGATTCCATGATTTTGCAGCAGACACCAGTTTCTGGAAGCAGCAGCCCTCACTGCCAATACAGCACATTGCTACCTTAGCCAAGGACTGTAAACCCAAAGTTCTCAGGGTGCCTTGAATTTATGGCCATGTCCTGTCCCCTTTGCCTGTGAGTTTTAAGTCTTCTGGCACTTCACCAAGGCTTCTGCTTCATCTGTGGGTAGATGCAGCTATGCACTCTAGACAGGGCAATGCAGCACTTGCAGGAAAACTGGATCTGCCCATCTGCCCAGGTGGGCTGTCCATTACAGAAGTTAGTAGGATGTCTGGAGCTAGGTTATCAAGCACTGTGAGATGTGGACACAGATGAAAGACAAATGACAAACACCAAGTTGGTGCTAACTGAATTGCAATTGAGAGAGAAAATGTCAGGGAGAGCCAAGGAAAACAGTGTGTGCAGGGAGCTGCCTCGTGGTCAGCAGGGGAGGCAATCACAGAGTACATTGTGTTGAAAGAGACTTTAAAGGGCATCTAGTCCAACCCTCCCTGCAGCAAATAGGGACATCCCCAAACAGATCAGACTGTTCAGAGCCCCATCAAGCCTGACCTTGAACACCTCCAGGAGGAGCCTCCACCACCTCTCTGCACAAGCTGTTCCAGTGTTCCCCCACCCTCATAGTAAAGAGCTTCTTTCTAATGTCCACTCTCACAGATCATAGAATCAGTCAGGTTGGAGGGACCACAAGGATCATCTAGTTCCAACCCCCCTGCCATGGCAAGGACACCTTACACTAGATCAGGCCGGCCAGAGCCTCATCCAGCCTGGTCTTAAACACCTCCAGGGACAGGGTCTCAACCACCTCCCTGCACAACCCATTCCAGGGCTTCACCACTCTCATGGGAAGAACTTCCTCTTCACGTCCAGTCTGAGCCACTCTAAATCTACCCTGGCCCTAACTGCAAACCATTGCCCTTGTGCCATTGCTGTGCATCACAAAGTGTACAAAGAAGAACAAGTTACAGCTGAGGGGACTTTTCATCTCATCAACTTCAGCCTCACTTCTTCTCCGCCTACTTAGGTAAATAAAGACCACATGCAGTGAGCACCCCCCCCACTATTACTACAAAATGGGAGTCCCTTCAGGTTAATATTTCAAACAAAAGCAAGCTGCAGCTCTTCTAAACCCCCCCCTCAAGAACACAGTAGCCTGCTGCTGGACACAAAATGGCTTATGTAACTCAAGCAAAACACACCTCCTGGCTTGAGTTACGAGTTGGTGTATGCCTGTAGGTAGTTGTGTGTAGGCAAGGGGCTGCAAGGAATGCCACTGCTTTTACTTTGAAAGATCATTGTACAATTCACACATACTCTGCTGGAGCTAGTCAATATTCACTGCATTTTTTTTTTCTGGTTTCTACACTTGACTTTTTTTTTCCTACCTCCAGAACCACCCTCCTTCTTTAAATAAAAATTAACAAAAATAAAATCAAAAAGGCACATCAGAAGAGAAGGTTGCTGAGAAAAAAAAATACCACACAAATAAATTAAACAGGAACTTAAGTAACAGTGGTTTATGAAAATGGCATTGCTTTTATATTACCAATATTCCTTATCTTAGCTGTCTGGCACATCCAAATTATACAATCCTAGCCTGCCTTTCTTCTTTTAACTCTCCTGGAGTTCATTTGCCTCCAAACCCCCACATTTCTTCAATTTTTCCATCCTGATAGGATATGATAGGATAGGATAGGATAGGATAGATAGGATAGGATAGGATAAACCAGGTTGGAAGAGACCTTCAAGATCATCACATCCAACCTATCAACCAATCCAACCACCTAGATAGGATAGATAGGATAGGATAGGATAGGA
>JAAWVA010000031.1:17344949-17394971 GCA_015227895.2 Colaptes auratus
GCCAAAGTGCAGAACCCCGCACTTGGACTTGTTGATGCCATCGTGTTTGGACTCTGCCCATCTGTCCAGCCTGTCAAAATCCCCCTGCAGAGCTCTCCTGCCCTCTAACAGATCCCACCTGCCCCCAACTTGGTGCCATCTGCAAACTAACTGATCCCCTCACCCAAATCATCAATAAAAGTATTGAATAGGATCAGCCCCAACACTAAGCCCTGAGGGACAACCACTAGTGAGTCATTTTAATTGGTCCTTCTTCAAGGATACAACCATGGAATTAGACACTATACCAGAGGGACATCACACCATTTTTTGCTCTATCATAACATGTTCTCATTATAAGCAAGGGTGTGACTTTCTCACCTAGGTATATTATCCAGACATCAGGGGGTTATCACTAGCCTGAAGTCCCTTGTTTTTCAGAGGCAGGACCTCTGACCTACAATCCTTTTGCCTGCAAGAATTATGGGCACCGATCAAGTCTTGACTTTTCCTCCCTTCTCTACCTTGTGCTTTTCAAGCATGGCCTATTGTAAAGAGATTAAGGTTGATAGAACTTTTTTTTAACCTGAACTTTTCAAGTCTTAGAAGCACTTCAGGACCATCAAAACACAAGTTGTTTTGTTTTTAACCTGTGTACTGTGAAACTGAACTTGCTGTTCAGATTACACTTTCATGCTAAAATCCTTTCCTCGCATTCTCATAAGGCTCTTAAGGAGTTGTCCTCAAGGCTGCAGTTCCTCATGCTTGCTCTGAGGCTATGGGGGGGGGAAACACTTCCTGGAACTTTGAAGAAAATCCACTTAATTATTTGATTTGATTTTCAGCAACCCAAGCTTGGAAATAAGGCAATAAACCACCAACTTTTCACACTGAGCCATGAAGCCAATTTTCCTTTATTATCACTGACACCAAGGATTTTCTGCTAAAACCCGATCCACACCTTTGTTAGGGTGGTCTTCTCAGGGAGCAGTGAGGTGCTTGGGTTTTTGTTTGGAACTTTATCTCCAAACTAATGTAGAGGAAGCTATTTTCAAACAGTGAAGAAACTTTTTATTAGGATTATGGTGTTTTGCTGGGTAAGATCTGGGTATTTGCTGATGATCTTATTACTGGACTTATCAAACCCACTCCAGCTGATCTCTTCTGGCAGGGGGTTGGACTAGATGATCTTTTGAGGTCCTCCAACCCCTACCATTCTGTGATCTAGCCTAATATTTATCTAGTGTGTGTTGGCACTAGAGAGTTTTCCAGTGTCTCTTCTCCTTCATAGCTAAGCTCAGGTTTTTTCCCCCCAAGGAAAATTATGACTGAGAGTATTTACTTTCTGTGTCCACATCTACAGGAAATGTTGAATTTTCTTCTTGCACACAGGAGCTGCCAGTAAGTTAAAAAGAAAATATGGAGATAAACTAAAAATAAAACAATCTAGTCCCATATAAACTTGACATTCGGCAGCAGCACTACAAGCACATAAATAACTTCACTTAAATTCACTCTACAGCTTCTCCTCTCTCAACAGCCCTCCCGACTCTTATTTCCCCAGCCTGCTCTGTCCCTATTCACAGCATCACTTGATTTCTGCTACCAGCAATTCTGTAGCAAAAGTTTCCAGCAAGAGATGTAATTCTGGTCAAGTAACACTATCCGGGGGAACCAAACATAGGCTTTATCTGACCTTGCTAGTTAGCTCCAGGATGCATTTTGACAGAAAATACTTTAAAGCCTTACAGGTCATCCAGGCTTGGACTATAGGTGTGAAAACCCAGTAACAAGACTTATTGACTTAACTAAAACAGCAAAAGGGCATTACAGGATCACAGGATGCTAGGGGTTCAAAAGGACCTCTGGAGGTCTGCCAGAGCAGAACTGTAGAATCCAGCAAAGGTTGCACAGGAACACAGCCAGACAGGGCTGGAAAGTCTCCAGAGGAGGAGACTCCACAGCCTCTCTGGGCAGCCTGCTCCAGTGCTCTGTGACCCTTACAGGAAAGAAGTTCCTATCCAATGCCTCTTGTCCTATTGCAGGGCACAAGTAAGCAGAGGCTGCCCCTCTTGCTTCCTTCCTAACCACCAGCCTTCAGATATTGATAGACATTGATTAGATCCCCTCTCAGTCTTCTCTTCTCCAGACTAACCAGCCCCAGAGGTCTCTCTACCTCTCCTCATCAGGCAGTGCTCCAGTCCCTTCATCATCCTTGTAGCCCTCTGTTGGAGTCTATCAAGCAATACTCCAGGTAGGGCCATGGTTGTAAAGAGGAATTGCTGGGGAAAGAAATTATATAGAGATGAGAATACAGATGATTACAGTTAGTGAGGGGGAAAATGTCTATAGGAAGAGACTGAAGGACCTCATTTAAGAGCTTAAACTTTGGGAGTGGTTGGAGCCAAATGGGCAAGAATCCACACGGAGAACACATTCACTATAAAGAAGGTCCTTCTTAAAGGTGCAGGGAAGATGTGGAACAAACTGTAAAGGGGAAAAAATATGAAATACTCATCTCTAGATTACAGATAGAGTAAGAAACCTTGCTACTGAGGGACATTCTGTCACTTCCTTGGTTTCACTAGCTATGGATGGGTATCACTGGATGCCAGGGTAGAAGGGACCTCAAGGATCATTTTTGTAGGTAATAGTGGAGTTAAAATGAGGTGGCCCAGCACCATCTCATGCTGAGTCTTAATACTGGAGAGCTCCCAAACAGAGAGGAACTTGGGGGTGCTGATTGACAGCCACCTAAACATGAGCCAGTAGTGTGCCCAGGAGGCCAAGAAGGCCAATGGCATCCTGGCCTGCATTAGGAACAGTGTAGCCAGCAGGAGCAAGGAAGTCATTGTGCCACTGTGCTCTGCATTGGTTAGGCCACACCTTGAGTCCTGTGTCCAGTTCTGGGCCCCTCAGTTTAGGAAGGACATTGAACACTTGAAGGTGTCCAGAGAGGGCAACAAGGCTGGGAGAGGCCTTGAGCACAGCCCTGTGAGGAGAGGCTGAGGAGCTGGGTTGCTTAGCCTGGAGAAGAGGCACAGGGGAGACCTCATTGCTCTCTACAACTACCTGAAAGGTGGTTGTAGCCAGGAAGGGGTTGGCCTCTTCGCTCTAGCAACCAGCACAAGAACAAGAGGACACAGTCTCAAGCTGCACCAAGGGAAGTTTAGGCTGGAGGTGAGGAGGAAGTTCTTCACTGAGAGAGTCTTTTGTCATTGGAATGTGCTGCCCAGGGAGGTGGTGGAGTCACCATTCCTGGAGATGTTCAAGAGGGGATTGGATGTGGCACTTGGTGCCATGGTCTAGTCATGAGGTCTGTGGTGACAGGTTTGGACTCTTGTCTCTTCCAACCTTGGTGATACTACCCAGTAGAGGAAAATCCCCTGCTTCCCTTGGGAGATGATTTCAGTACCTCATGAGCAAACCTTTTCTCCTGCAGTCCAGTGGGAATCTCCCCAGCAATAACTTGTCCTCATCACTCCTTGCTTTTAAAATGGGACTACTTATACAAAGGGAGCCTCCACCCTCCTGGTGGCCACTCTTTATGTACTGGAATATTATAGTAAGGTCTCCCCTAAGCTTTCTCTTCTCAAGGCTGAAAAAAAAAAAAACAAACAAAACACCCAAAACATGAAAAAGACCCCTACAGGATAAAAAACCATGGGCTGGAAATAAAAAGGAGATGGAGGAGTATTGTTCTTCCTAAATAACAAAGGCCCCAAGGCATTGTAAACCTGCTAAGGGAAATGGATGGGCGTGCCACTACACACAGTTTGGTGCAAAGCTCCCTGTCCATCCCTCTGCCACATGTCAGCACCTCTGACCAGGAAAATGTAGGCAATAAGGAATTTTTGACAGCCATGCACTATCAACTAAATGGACTTCAATCTTGCCACTGCTGTTAGAATCCGCGGATCCACCTATGATGGGTGGCATCATCACAACCACTACACTTTTTAGACGCTGGCTGATGGAACACAGGGAGAAACAACAGAGTAAAATCCACTGTGACCCACATGTAGCAGAAGTTAAAGGGACACAGACACTCCTGTAAACTCCACTGCACCTACAAAGCTGGCATGTGGAGATGATGCCTTCTGCATTGGCAACTTTTGTTCTGGATTATTAAACTTGATTTCTCAGGGGTCTCTACTGGAAAATTTGCCACATGCATCCCAAAAGCAATGTGTTTAAAAAGAAAAGTCAAAGCTGCTGTGACTTCAGTTCCAATTCAGGACCTTTCTTGATTAGAATTTCTTCTTTCACATCACACCTTGAGTCCTGTGTCCAGTTCTGAGCTCCTCAATTTACAAAGGACATTGAGATACTTGAGCGTGTCCAGAGAAGGGCAACAAGGCTGGGGAGGGGTCTGGAGCGCAGTCCTATGAGGAGAGGCTGAGGGAGCTGGGGTTGCTTAGCCTGCAGAAGAGGAGGCTCAGGGGAACCTTATTGCTGTCTACAACTCCTGAAGGGAGGTTGTAGCCAGGTGGGGTTGGTCTCTTCTCCCAGGCAACCAGCGCCAGAAAAGATGACACAGTCTCAAGCTGTGCCAGGGGAAGATTTAAGCTGGGAGGTGAAGAGAAAGTTCTTCACTGAGAGTCATTGTTTCATTGAATGTGCTGCCCAGGGAGGTGGTGGAGTCACTGTCCCTGGAGGTGTTAAAAAATGGCTTGGATGTGGCACTTGGAGCCATGGTCTAGTTGTCAGGAGGTGTTAGGTATTGAGTAACAGGTTGGACCATGAAATGTGCCACTCTTCCCTTAAGTCTTTGACTTGGCTTTTCTTGGGACACCTGATGACTTTTTTGAGCCCGTCTGAATGCTCTCCTTTACGTCTCACACTCTACCTTCTCTTGTCAGTTTCCTCAGAAGTACTTACTGCTTGTACTGAACTTTTTGGCTTCTTAAGTAGTTCTGGCCCCTCTACCTGTCCTGAATGCTGGAAATGGTTCAATCATGGATGACAAATTCCTTCTTTCTATGCTAATAAAAGCTGTTGGTTTGATTTCCTACTTTGTAGTGGATTTGCAGTACCAACATTGCTTCTCATATTTCATCCTGTCTTTTACTTCTCACCATGCCCCTTATTTCTCTTACATTTCATACTCTAACAGGTTATTTGATTAAACTCTTCTTTTTTTACACTGAAACCTAAGATGCATATGTAGAAGCCCAGCTCTTAATATTTACAGATTGAATTATACCCATAATAATACATGAGTGAACAATGGCCAAGATGCTAAACATTTGGCATCCTGCTACCACAAGGTAGTAAAAATGTTTTGAGTGGCAAAAAACTAATCCAGACAGAGCTTCTAGAGCACAGGCTGAAGTACCCTGTTAAAAGAACTACTGGCAAAGCATTAGTTGTGGTTAGGGCTTGTTACCAGTAACAAGGAAAACACTATAGAATGAGGTATGAGAGTGCAGATCAAGAATGGGGGTAGCTGGGTGGGGCTGCCTACAAGATCTCCCCTTCAAATAAACAACATTCTCCCTGTCTTCGAAAGCAAATATGCCTTCAGATCCTCACAGCGGCAGCTGGAATTGGGTCTGCACTGCACTGCACAAACTGAAATGAAGAGATTGAGAAGTTCATGGGTAGAAGCCACTATGAACAGTGAAAGCAATCTTGAAGTCAATACTAATAAAAGCCTTACTTATCCAGTACCCATCCTACCCCCTGAAAGACAAGAAAGCTACAAGAAGCCAGCTGTGGCACTGGTTGTATTTCTACCTGATACAGCATCACCACCTTAGCCCAAAGAGAAGGGTTTGCTCGATTATGTAGCTTAGTACAGACTGCCCTACCTGCTCTAACAAATCCTTCTTCTGGTTCCTAGCAAGAGCAGTCAATGGGAGAGGAAAAAGTACTCTGATAATCAGTGTCCTGCTGACACATGAATAAAAAAGCAAGGTCCATCATACGACTTTCAGAAGGACAGGCAGTTACCATCTCCTTTTATTAACCTCCCTCAAAGATTAATACCACTTGATAAACCTCCCACTTAAAAATCACCACCCTTTGTTTTTTTGTGGGCAAGAGATCACTGTCTTCTGCACTGCCAAAAAGCTAATAGGTTGCTCAGTGCAAAATGCTGCTAATAAATCTCATCTGCTAAGCAAAGAGGCTTTCCTATTTGCTGCTCAGTGAAAAGAAACGTTAGCACACCTCTAACCTAAGAGAAACTGAAGGTAGGTAAACTCCACACCTGCCAGGCTTGATGTGTAGCTGCTAAACAGAGTGGGCTGAGCTGTTGCACAGCTTGGAATTTTACACTGCATGATCACACAGGTGCCATGGATTCTTCTGACAACTTGAGAGCAATGCTTCTGATAACAACCAGTTTACCTTCCCTTGTTGATGAGAGAATAATTAAGGAAGGCTTGTATCTGTCTCAGAAGCTTCCACTTGCTTTCATCTCTTCCCTGATGGAAGAGATGATATGCCTGGAAATAGAAACCATGTCTAGAAATAGCAATTGTGCCTGGAAATAGAAACCATGTCTAGAAATAGCAATTGTGCCTGGAAATAGAAATCATGCCTAGAAATAGCAATTGTGCCTGGAAATAGAAGTGTTTCAGTTCAAAGAAAAAAAGGTATTTAAGTTTCAGAGCCCCCCCCTTCCACCAACAGGTTCACATACTCACCCCTTCAAAGCAGTGCAAGAGTTAGGAGAGGATTCTAGATAGGAACACAGAATCATTGTGGTTGGAAAAGACCTTTAAGATCATCAAGTCTAGCCATTCTCTAGCTCTACCAAGGCTGGTGCTAAACCATGGCCCTCAGCACCACATCTCTGCCTCTCTGAAATATCTGCAGGGATGGGGACCCAACCACCTCCCTGGGCAGCCTATTGCAGTCTTTGAGAACCCTTTCAGTCAAGAAGTTTCTTCTAATGTCCAACCTGAACCTCCCCTGGTGCAACCTGAGGCCATTTCCCTGTCACTTGTTGCTAGGAAGAAGGTACCAACAACTGTGATGCTGCATGGCACCATGGTGTGCTATGATTACCAGTCCAAACAGCTGGCTAGAAGGAGCTAAATCCATGATTTAGGTAATCAGTTCATTAAAATGGTACCAAGAACTCGACTGATTTGATGTTGGGAAGAAGTTGCCTGGGGAGGTGGTGGAAGCCCCATCCCTCAAGGATTTTAAGGGCAGGCTGGATGTGGCTTTGGGCAGCCTGATCTAGTGTGAGGGGTCCCTGTCCATGGCAGGGAGGGGTGGGACTGGATAATCTTTGAGATGCCTTCCAACCCTAACAATTCTATGATTCTATGGCTGTTATTAGCAAGGTTGAGATCACACAGAGTACTGTGTGACTGGATTGTATGAGATAGTAGACTGAAATAGATACTAGAGTTTGTAGGAGTCATTATATTTTGGGCAAGTGTGCCACATGAATCACAGAGCACAGCAGCATGACCAGACTGGAGAAGCAAGTCCCTAGCTAAGCAGGTGTTATTCACTAGAAAAAATATTTTTAAGGCATTACTCAGTGATTAAAAAGGGAGTAATTGGATTTCATCTCTTTTACAGAGGCCATAAATAAGCATGGTTAAAAGTTAATTATCTTCTAAAAACAACAAACCCACTTAACTGGAAAGTATTGGGAAATTACTAGGAATAATTTATTTTTTTTCCTGTTGTAAGGAGAAAACCAGATACTCCTCATTATGATAATTGAGTACAGAAATAAAAGATATGCTAAAGAATTACAGAAGAAAAAAGAGGTGAAGAAGTCATTGTGCCCCTGTACACTGCACCGGTTAGGCCTCATCTTGAGGGGTTTGGAACACAAGCCCTGGGAGGAGAGGCTGAGGGAGCTGGGGTTGCTTAGCCTGGAGAAGAGGAGGCTCAGGGGTGACCTCATTGCGCTCTCCAACTCCCTGAAGGGAGGTTGTGGACAGGTTGGGGTTGGTCTCTTCTCCCAGGCAGCCAGTACCAGAACAAGAGGACACAGTCTCAGGCTGCACCAGGGGAGGTTTAGACCGAATGTTAGGAAGAAGTTCTACACAGAGAGAGTGATTGCCCATTGGAATGTGCTGCCCGGGAAGGTGGTGGAGTCACCATCATTGGAGGTGTTCAGGAGGAGACCTGATGGGGTGCTTGGTGCCATGGGTTAGTTGATTATATGGTGTTGGGTGATGGGTTGGACACAATGATCTTGAAGGTCTCTTCCAACCTGGTTTATTGTATTGTACTGTGTCTAGTTCCAGGCCCCTCAGTTTAGGAAAGATGCTGACTTGCTGGAAGGTGTCCAGAGAAGGGCAACAAAGCTGGGGAGGGGTTTGGAGCACAGCCCTGTGAGGAGAGGCTGAGGGAGCTGGGGTTGCTTAGCCTGGAGAAGAGGAGGCTCAGGGGAGACCTCATTGCTCTCTACAACTACCTGAGGGGAGGTTGTAGATGGGCGGAGGTTGGTCTCTTCTCCCAGGCAACCAGCACCAGAACAAGAGGACACAGTCTCAAGCTGTGCCAGGGGAGGTTTAGGTTGGAGGCGAGGAGAAAGCTCTTCCCAGAAAGAGTAATTGGCCATTGGGATGTGCTGCCCAAGGATGTGGTGGAGTCAGAATCCCTGGAGGTGTTCACAAAAGGCTTGGATGTGGCACTTGGAGCCATGGTTTAGTTGTCAGAAAGTGTTAGGGATTAGGCTGTACCCGGGGAGGTTTAGGCTGGATGTTAGGAAGAAGTTCTACACACAGAGAGCAATTGCCCATTGGAATGTGCTGCCCAGGGAGGTGGTGGAGTTACCATCACTGGAGGTGTTTAGGAGGAGACTTGACAGGGTGCTTGGTTGCATGGTTTAGTTGGTTAGGTGGTGTTGGATAATGGGTTGGATGCGATGATCTCAAAGGTCTCTTCCAACCTGGTTTATTCTATTCTATATATCTTTTTCCTCAATGCTTAAAACCATGGAGTCATTTGCTAGCAAAGGATGATCCCTGGGAGGTCAGATGCCAGACCTAGCACTGCACTGGCTTTATGCCCAAAGCCCCCAAAACCAGAGATGAATTCAAGTGACCATGGAGCTGCTGCAGCAATTTAGGGCTCCTTTTTTATTTTATTTACCTTCCATTCTTGTTCTGTGATGGAAGTAAGAGAACAACCATTACCCACAGGTTGCTAACTTGGTGTTGCATTTGCTTATTATGTACATTACAGAAACATGAGAACAAAGAAAATTATCCTGCAACACTTCTGGTGTTGCTTTGTGGCCAGCAGGACCGGGACAGTGATTGTGCCCCTGTACTCAGTACTGGTGAGACCACATATCAAATCCTGAGCTCAGTTTTGGGGCCCTCTCTACGACCATTGAGGCACTGGAGCTGGTCCAGAGAAGGGCAACAAACCTGGGGAAGGGTCTGGAGAACAAGACTGGTGAGGAGAGGCTGAGGGAACTGGGGTTGTTTAGTCTGGAGAAGAGGAGGCTGAGGAAGACTTCATTGCTGTCTAGAGACTCCCTGAAAAGAGATTTGAGTGAGCTGGGGGTTGATCTCTTCTCCCTAGGATGTGGGGATCAAACAAGAGGCCTGAAATTGTTCTGGGGAGGTTCAGGTCAGATATTAGGAAAATCTTCCTTGCTGCAGGAGTGGTCAGGGATTGGAACAGGCTACCCAGGGCGGTGCTGGAGTCGCTATCCCTTGAGGTGTTCAAGGAACACGTACACATGGCGCTCTGGGACATGGTTTAATGGCCACCATGGTGTTAGGTTGAAGGTTGGACTTTATCTTGGAGGTCTTTTCCAACCAAAACAATTCTATGTTTCTATGAGGTGTAGCAGATTAGTAATCTGAGAATAAAGGAGAGGACCAAAAGGATGATGACTCAATGCCAATAGTCTAACAGATTCTGATGTGCTTGTTGACGCAGTTGTTTAGTAGTGGGAAGAACTATTTGGAATCAGAACTATATTGTCCAAGCAGCCCTTAGATAAGGAAGCTCCTCCCTTTTCAGCTGCCCTGGATTTCAGGGGTTTTCCGGAAAGCTAAGTGCAGACATTGAGGGATCGGCATCCAGGGCCTTCAGCCCTGAGGAGAGAGACTTGGGGGTGCTGGGGGAGGAGAAGCTCCCCAGGAGCTCTCAGGGTGCACTTGCAGCCCGGAAAGCCAATCAGAGCCTGGGCTGCAGCAGGAGAAGTGTGGCCAGCAGGGCAAGGGAGGGGATTCTCCCCCTCTCCTCAGCTCTGCTGAGACCCCACCTGGAGTACTGCCTCCAGTTCTGGAGCCCCTATTCCAAGAGGGATCTGGAGGTGCTGGAAGGTGTCCAGAGAAGGGCCATGAGGATGAGCAGAGGGCTGGAGCACCTCTCCTATGAGGACAGACTGAAGGAGTTGGGGCTGTTCAGTCTGGAGAAGAGAAGGCTCCCAGGTGACCTCATTGTGGTCTTCCAGTATCTGAAGGGGGCCTACAAGAAGGCTGGGGAGGGACTTTTCAGGCTCTCAGGGAGTGATAGGACTAGGGAGAATGGAATGAAGCTGGAGGTGGGGAGATTCAGGCTAGATGTGAGGAGGAAGTTCTTCACCATGAGGGTGGTGAGGCCCTGGAATGGGTTGTCGAGGGAGGTGGTTGAGGCCCCATCCCTTGAGGTGTTTAAGACCAGGCTGGATGAGGCTGTGGCCAGCCTGATCTAGTGTAGAGTGTCCCTGCCCATGGCAGGGGGGTTGGAACTAGATGATCCTTGTGGTCCCTTCCAACCCTAACTGAAACTATGAAGCTATCTGCTGTAACCAAGTTCTCTGTTACCGAACTGCATAATTTCACCCATGTTTCCATGTTAACAATGCAGCCTACAGATCACAAGAAGGTTCTACAACTGCTTCCTCCTACAGATTTTGCAAGCCTCAGAGATGGACCCATATTGCCAGAAGGCAGAGATGGCTTTTGGATGAAAGCAATCTCAAAAACAACGACAATGATCATTCAAGTCCTTTCATAGCCTGTTTTGGGGACAGGTATACAGGAGGCTCAAAAAGTCACAGAGCAGCACTTTCAGAAAGGGTGAGGTGGAGAAATCAGGTAATTTGATTTCATTTCAGTGTTAATCTAGAAACCAGAGGGTGAACCTGGCATAGATCCCAGTGGACTACCAGTATCCAGTAGCTAATACAAGTAAAGAAGCCAGCATAAAGAGTTCACCAATGGCACAGCATGACCCGAAAGTTTTCTCCTGAAGGACTTTCTCTCAAAGATATGTTACACCTCCCAGGTGAGGAGATGGACTAGCTAGATGTGGCTGCAGCAGGGACTCAGAAGAAATAAAGGCAAAGAGTTGAAGGTTTTGATGCTCTTCAGTGCAGATAATTGGAGTTGTCGTTTTCAGCTACTGTCAATATACTCATGGTGTTTACTAGGAATTAAGAACATCTGCTGCCCACGCAGGGAAGAAAGGCCAGAGATGGAAATTAAAGCTAAAATGAGCAGATGAAACACTAGGACACAGAAGCAGCCCACAGCTTTAACTTCAAATAAAATCTCTCAACTTGAAGAGCTTGAATTAAACTCATCTGAGATCACCTTAACACTCCTTGATGGGAACAAAGGATTGCTGTCTTCTACATATTATTTCTTAGCTAGCTTAACATCAACTACAAGAAGAATACAAGAAGAAAAGCTGATCAACCTGTAAGAGAAAATCCAGGCCTGTATGCATTTTTCATGATAGGAGTTGGATACAGCAGCTAGGGAAGAATATTGACATTTTTGCTTCATTACAAGAAACAAAGAGCTAGTTGCATGCTCTGATAATGCAGTGATGTGAACTCAAACAAAAAACCAGAACATTTCAAGTACAAGCACTGTTTGTAAAATATATCAGTAGGGAACAGTGTTCCTTGAACTGAAGTTGCAGAAATAAATGAGCCTTTTCTTCCCCCCCCAGCCCCTAAGCCTCTTACTCTAGGTTTTGTCTGCCTTAACTGAAAACCCAGCTCAGTTCATAAACTTGTACAATATTCACAAGAGCCCAAGCCAAGCATTACATAGATTCATAGAACTGTTAGGGCTGGAAGGGACCTCAAGGATCAGCCAGTTCCAACCCCCTGCCATGGGCAGGGACACCTCACACTACAGCAGGTTGCTCACAGCCACATCCAGCCTGGCTGCAAACACCTCCAGGTGTGAGGCTTCCACCACCTCCCTGGGCAACCTGTGCCAGGCTCTCACCACCCTCATGGGGAACAACTTCCTCCTCACATCCAATCTGAATCTACCCATTTCTAGTTTTGTTCCACTCCCCCCAGTCCTATCACTCCCTGACACCCTCAGAAGTCCCTCCCCAGCCTTCTTGTAGCCCTCTTCAGATACTGGAAAGCTACAATAAGGTCTCTTTGAAGCCTTCTCTTCTCCAGACTGAACAGCCCCAACTCTTTCAGTCTGTCCTCATAGCAGAGCAGCTCCAGCCCTCTGCTCATCCTCATGGCCCTTCTCTGGACACCTTCCAGCACCTCCAGATCCTTCCTGTAATAGAACTGGACCCAGTGCTCCAGGTGGGATCTCACCAGAGCAGAGTAGAGGGGAGACTCCCTTGACCTGCTGGCTGTGCTTCTCTCGATGCAGCCCAGGATGTGATTGGCTTTCTGGGCTTGAAGTGCACATTGGTGGCTCATGCTCCTCATATATATTCCTATGAGGATCAGTAATACCTCCTGAAAGGGAGCTAGAGGGCCACATTGTAAACTGTCAGAGCTCCATTGACCTCAAGTGCATTGCAGAGACATACAGAAGGTCTCCGCTGCTCAAGAGTAAGTCTACCTTTGTTTCTTATGGACTGAACACTCTGCATGCCTTGCTGAGATACTTCTGGAGGGCAAACACACAGGGTTGGGTATATTACAGCAGTGAGGGCAGTGGGACACTGCAACAGGTTGCCCAGGGAAGTTGTGGATGCCCCCTCCTGGTGGTGTTTGTCTCTGCCCATGGTAGGTGGGTTGGAACTAGATCATCCTTGAAGTCCTTTTCGACTCAAGCCATCCCATGCATCTGTGATGTGAATCCAGATTCAACTCCCTGTTGACCACCACAGGACAATTTTCTTCCCCACTTTTGCCCCTCTCCTCTCACTACCAAGGTAAGTAAGCAGGGGTCACTGAGCAGGCCCAGTGGCTTGTTTTGTGTGCTGAGCACACTAGCAGTGCTTTTCCCTCTCCATTTTGCCACATTCACGACAGGAAAACATACAGCACCAGTTTGAACTAGGAAGGTATGAAAAATTGGTTTTGGAAAGCAAAGGGTAGCCCACATTGTGTCTTATAAGGAAGTGCAAACAAACTTTTCCCCCCCTGGACACTGTACAATGAAAAAAAAGAAAGAAAAACCACACCAAACAAAAAACACCAACCAACCAACCCACTACAAGCCAACCAAACCACCACCAAACCCACCTCAAAGCAGCTATGACATGGATTTTCTCCCAAGTAACCAGTGATAGGATGAGAGGAAATAATAGAATCCTAGAAGTTGGAAGGGACCTCCAGAGATCATCCAGTCCAACCTCCCTGCAAAGCAGGACTGTTTAGGGCAGGTCATACAAGAACACACCCAGACAGGTTTGGAAAGTCTCCAGAGGAGGAGACTCCACAACCTCTCTGGGCAGCCTGATCCAGGGTTCCATATTCCTCACAGTTAAAAAAGGTTTTTTTTTTCCTCATGTGGACCTGCAATATCCTGTGATGGAGTTTACATCCATTTGCTCCTTGTCCTACTACTGGGTATCACTGAAGAGAGGCTGGCTCCATCCTGCTGACAGCCACCCTTCAGATATTTGGTAGACATTGATTAGGTCTCCTCCAGGCTCAACAGCTCCAGGTCTCAGTCCTTCCTTGCAAGAGAGATAATTCAGCCCCTTCATGATCCTCATAGCCCTCCACTGAGCTCTCTCCAGTAGTTCCCTGTCCCTCTCAAACCGGGGAGGCAAGACCTGTACTATTCCAGGCATGGTCTAACTAGGTCTTAAGTTACACCAGGGGAGGTGTAGATTGGGTGTTAGGAAAAAAATTCTTTCCTGCAAGAGTGGTCAGGCACTGGAACAGGCTGCCCAGGGAGGTGGTGGAGTCACCCTGAAGGTGTTAAAAAAAAAAAGTGTGGAAATAGCACTTTGGGACATGGTTCAATGGCCATGGTAGTGTTGGGTTGATGGTTGGACTTGATGAACTTAGAGGTTTCTTTGCAATCTTAATGATCCTGTAAGATATTTACCAGACTCCTGCAAGCCTAATGGACAAAAAGACTATAAAACAGAAGCAGAACAGCTGCTGGTAGGTTTCACTTGCTACAAATTACTATCCAACCCTGCAATGCTATTGATTAGCTTGCACTGTGTCAAATTGTAACCACCATAAACCACTGCCTAGCATTGGTCTTCCACCAGCCAAACATTCTTAGGCGATAACTGTGATTATTTTGGGTGCCTGCAGAAATCTTGATGTTTGCAGGAGATGAAACTGATAGATGATAGATAGATGTAGGCTTCAGAAACTTCTCCAGCCCAATTATTTCATGTAAAATTGGTAAGGCACTGTCTCCTCAAAACATTATTTTTAGCTGTTTCAAATTTGGTGCTGCAGCAGTTCAGGCTGGAGAACAAAAAATCTCCTTCATTTCAGTTTTATTGGAGAGAGAAGAAGAAAAGGAGTTGGAAGGAAGAACAATGCAACTGGATTTAACTTGCAAATGTTCACTGATCACCAAATGGTGAAAGTCTTCCATAAAAATGCTTAACCTCCCCCCCCCCAAAAAAAACCTAACAATATTAATAGAACTCTGAAACTTTTCTCTACCTTGTGAGGATAGAAAGACTGATTAATTTAACCAGAAGGCCTTACAATGGCAGTTTTCAAAGTACTTTATTAAGCTTCACACATTGGGGCTGTTCAGTCTGGAGAAGAGAAGGCTCTGAGGTGACCTCATTGTGGCCTTCCAGTATCTGAAGGGGGCTACAAGAAGGCTGGGGAGGGACTTCTCAGGATCTCAGGTAGTAAGAGGACTGGGGGAATGGAATGAAGCTGGAGGTGGGGAGATTCAGGCTGGAGGTGAGGAGGAAGTTCTTCCCCATGAGAGTGGTGAAGCCCTGGCATGGGTTGTCCAGGGAGGTGGTTGGGGCCCTGTCCCTGGAGGTGTTTAAGGCCAGGCTGGATGAGGCTCTGGCCAGCCTAATGTAGTGTGGGGTGTCCCTGCCCATGGCAGGGGGGTTGGAACTAGCTGATCCTTGTGGTCCCTTCCAACCCTGACTGATACTATGATGCTCCCTATTGAAAGCAAACAGCTTTCTGTCGTGGCTCTTCAGTTTGCTGGACACTGAATTTCCTCTCCCAAGAAAAATTGCTTAGATTTAATCATTTAATTCAAGAAACAGTCCAGAGGACTGACAGTTAAACCAAAGAAGCTTTTACTAAATAGAATAATAAGAATTAATAAATTAGCTGCCATACAGTGCTTTGATAGATGCCTTGAATACATCTGAGCTGATTTATCAGCCAAGTGCCCTTGTGTGGTGGGTATTAGAATTATCTGTCATTAACCTTATGCTACAAATGAAGGTGCCTGGTTATGGAAGTTAAATGACTTCCCAAGGTCACATCTGAAGCTGGCAATACAACTCAGGCATTTAGTGACTTTCAATCATTAGAGAGGATTTTTTTTTTAAAGGAAAACATTAAAGGGATTTATGAGGTAAGGATCATGACCTGGAAAGGCACCATCAGTTCTCTAACATCAGTTTTGGAGGCCAAAGAAAAGTGAGAGATGATTGATGAAATATGATTTGAAGAAAGGAAGTTAGCAATCCAAGGCTGGACTGGTACCACTTAAACTCTGGTTTATTATCTATCTATATCTATCTATACACATATATATACACATTAACCTTAAGTATCTCTATGGTAACATGAGTCATTTGGGATGATTTACATCATAGTTCAGCTGGGTCTCATTCTTGGAATGCTCTGCCTTCTTGGACTCTGGAGGCAGACCGAGTCAAGAAGGCATCTAAACATCACCAGCACAAAGGATCTCAAGTTTAATGGGATGACACCTCACTCAGGTGAGCTCCCATCATAACCCACAGACAAAAGTGGTTGCAAGTGAGTCATAGGATCTCAGAATGTTAGGGGTTGGAAGGGACCTCCAGAGATCATCCAGTCCATCCTCCCTGCCAAAGCAGGATCACCTAGGGCTGGTCACACAAGAATGCATCCAGGTGGGTTTTGAAAGTCTCCAGAGAAGGAGACTCCACAACCCCTCTGGGCAACCTGCTCCAGGGCTCCAGCACCCTCCCACCAAAGAAGTTTCTCCTTATGCTGAGGTGGAGCTTCCTTTGTTGTAGTTGATACCCATTGTTCCTTGACCTATCATCAGATAACACCAAAGAGCGCCTGGCACCTTCATCTTGACACCCACCCCTCAGGTATTTATAGACATTGATAAGATCCCCTTTCTTCTCCAGACTAAGCAGCCCCAGGTCTCTCAGCCTCTCTTCATAGGATGCCTAGAAAAATGACTATTCATCTTTTGCTGTTATTTTCAAACAAGGCACATGTCAAGCCAAGTGACAAAAAGCAAAAGACACAATGTTGTGGTAGGAGGAGAGGAAGGGAAAACACATAAATAATGAAAAATTGCTCTTCAGAGAAGATTTAAGGGGTTTGCAGTCTGGATTACAAAAGAAAGTTAACTTCCATAAGGCTCACTCACAGCCTATATATTTGAGAATGTACTGCCTATGCCATTTCTATTCATCAAACAGGAAGAAATGCCTTTGGGTAATTTTTCTTTCCCCCCTCAGAAGGTTAAAACGTAGCTATTACATAAAGAAGTATTAAAACACGGGTTATTTTTCCTGACCTTTTGATAGACTTTCTATTGAGAGCTTGGCAAGACAGCCCAGAAACTCAGATGCTGATTTTAGAATTAATGATTAATATTACAGAGTTTTCACAGTATTGGATTCGCTGTGCCAAATGCCTTTAACATAAGCAAGTGCAACTCGACGCACTTCAGTGGAACCGTGTTTGCATATATTAGCAAGCAATCCTGGCCCCATGCCTGGGGAAGGATCTTACATTTCATAGTCACTTGATCATGCCTCATCTTTAAACTACTTTTTACTATCTGCAAGATACTTGACCCACAAAGCCATAGGAGCCCAGCTGCTACGACTCCATTGGGCATCATTAAATAAAAATGAAGAAACTTGTCTTAAGTGCAAAAAGTCCAGTGGACAGGGGACATCAATCTAGTGCAGATTTTTCTTGTCCAGTCTCAAGAAGCTGAAACTTCAGTTTCAAAATTCCTCTGGCACTGGACTTTAATTTCTTCAAGATACTTTATTACCCAGCCCAGAAAAAAATAAATCCTTAAAGACAAAAGACGAGGCTCTGTCTAGAAGAGCCGACCCTTGGAAATGGACTCAGTAGTACTAGATGTCAGAGACTCACAAGAATCTGTTTCTAATAGTATGGAATAACCTAAATGGAATAAAAATTAGTCTAGACATATAATGTCTGTGAGGGCAGTGAGGTGTTGGAACAGGATGACCAGAGAAAGCTGGGGAAGGTTCCAACTTTGGAAGTGTTCAAAGCCAGGTTGGATGTGGCCTTGAGCAACCTGGTGTGGCTGAAGGTGTCCCTCCCCATGGCAGGGAAGTTGGAACTGGATGAGGCAACTAGCACCAGAACAAGAGGACACAGTCTCAAGTGTGCCAGGGGAAGTTTAGGCTGGAGGTGAGGAGAAAGTTCTTCCCAGAAAGAGGAATTGGCCATTGCAATGTGCTGCCCAGGGAGGTGGTGGAGTCCCTGTCCCTGGAGGTGTTCAAAAAAGGATTGGATGTGGCACTTGAAGCCATGGGTTAGTCAGTCATGAGGTGTTAGGTAATAGGTTGGACTTGATGATCTCTGAGGCATTTTCCACCTTTGTTGATTCTATGATCTTCAAGGTCCCTTCCAACCCAAATCATTCTATCATTCCATGACCTATTGTTACTATTATTGTTTTATTGATGAGGTATCTATAGCTGACAACGTAACACTCAAAATCAGCATCCAAACTCTACTTTGGTCTACAGTACAATTCCAGTACAATGTTAGACTTATAAACCCCAAATTAAATAACCACAGCCACTCGTGTTGGATTTCTTCCAGCTCAATGAGAGTGAGTTTTGGTTTGTTTTCCTTTTAACTATAGCCTTTAAAAGGTAGTTTTCTTCTCTCATGCCCTTACCTTTTAGAAACTCTCTAAAAAGGAACATTCAGTTACTTCTGGCTTTTTTGTAATGCTATTCAACCTGTAATGATAACCATGTGTTCAGTGCCTGTTATGGATAAGGCCACAAACTCTGACAGCCACTGCAATACCCCAGTGAAAGTTGTGGAGGGGTTTTCTGTTTGGCCTTCCCCCCCCCCCCCCCATTAAGATACCCACTGGATATTTATCTTTTCATTGCCACAGATCCAGTCACCAGGCAGCAGTAACAAATCTTTGTATAAATCAGTGTAGATAAACAATACAATAATACAATAATAATGATAATACAATACAACAGGTTGGAAGAGACCTTCAAGATCATCACGTCCAACCCATCAACCAATCCAACCCACCTAAAATACAATACAGTATCATACAGTACAATGCAGTACAATACAACCCACCTAAACAACTAAAAAACTAAACCCTGGCACCAAGCACCCCATCAAGCCTCTTCTTGAACACCTCCAATGAAGGTGACTCCACCACTTCCACAGGCAGCTGATTCCAGTGGGCAATCACTCTCTCAGTATAGAACTTCTTCCTAACTTCCAGTCTAAACCTGCCCTGGCACAGCCTGAGACTGTGTCCTCTTGTTCTGGTACTGGCTGCCTGGGAGAAGAGACCAACCTCCGCCTGGCTACAACTCCCTTCAGGTAGTTGTAGACAGCAATAAGGTCACCCCTCAGTCTCCTCTTCTCCAGGCTAAGCAACCCAGCTCCCTCAGCCTCTCCTCATAGGGCTTGTCTTCCAAACCCCTCACCAACTTTGTTGCCCTTCTCTGGACACGCTCCAGTAAGACAACATCCTTCCTAAACTGAGGGGCCCAGAACTGGACACAGGACTCAAGGTGCGGCCTAACCAGTGCAGTGTACAGGGGCAGAATGACCTCCTGCTCCTGCTGGCCACTGTTTCTGATGCAGGCCAGGATGCCATGGCCTTCTGGGCTGCTGGGCACACTGCAGGCTCATGTTCAACTACCATCAACCAGCACCCCCAGGTCCCTCTCTGCCTGGCTGCTCTCCAGCCACTCTGACCCCAGCCTGTAGCACTGCATGGGGTTGTTGTGGCCAATGTGCAGAACCCGGCACTTGGATGTGTTAAATCTCATGCTGTTGGATTCTGCCCATCTGCCCAGCCTGTCGAGGTCCCTCTGCAAAGCCTCTCTGCCCTCCAGCAGATCAACTCTGCCCCCAGCTTGGTGTCGTCTGCAAATTACTGATGATGGACTCAATGCCCTCATCCAGATCATCAATAAAGATGTTGAAGAGCATGGGGCCCAGCACTGATCCCTGGGGCACACCACTAGTGCCTGGCCGCCAGCCGGATGTGGCACCATTCACCACCACTCTCTGGGCTCGGCCCTCCAGCCAGTTCCTAACCCAACACAGTGTGCTCCCATCCAAGCCATGGGATGTAACAAACTTTATTGTATTCAGCATTGGACTGAATCCATCCAGAGCTTTTAAATCCCAGGACCTACCTTTAGGTGCCTACAATTTAATTACCACAGCAAACATCTGACTCCAAGACTCTGAATGAGGTACTCTGACTCCCATGGGAAGAGTGACATGCTCCAGAATATCACTTTACTCCCACTACAAATACTTCAGACACATTTTGCCAGGGATCTGTCTAGCTTTAATCAGTTCCAACCAAGAAAACTCACAGCCCTTACTCCTTGCTCAGGTGCTGGAGAATTTGGACAATACCTGCTTTAAGATCAGAAACCACTCAAAGGTGTAGCTCAACACTTGTCAAACCAGTAGCATTTTCCTCTGCTAAAGACTGCATGGCACAGCTAGAGAGAAAGGATGTTGCAAAGGGGCTACACACTCTTCAAAACAGTGCTGGGACAGAACAGCTAACGATGCCACAGAAAAGTACCAAACACATCACTGGGTTCTGTGTGTCTTCAAGAAATAGAAGCATTTTTCATAGTTACTGATCTGTTAAAAGGCAAACTGTGAGAACATTATCATTATTTTATTAGAAGGCCATTCAAGGAGCATCCAAGTGCCAATCATTGTGTTTTATAATCCTCATGGTAAAACAGAACCATTTCAATATCATTCCTGGAGACAGGAAATTACCATTTGTTGTCTTTACACAGCACATCTCCTCAGAGTGACATTTCTCTATATGTAATACTGGCTTTTCAGAAGTATGGTCTTAAGGCTGTGCTTTCTATGTCCTCACCCCTATTTTAGGTCAGCCTGACAAGCTTTTAGGTCCAGAGCAGCCTTTGGCCAGAACCATACACTACAGTACTACAATGCTCTGTGAAGCACCTATGTGGCTTCTTCCTTGAGAGAGACTAGGTTCTATCCTACTGTTAGTAAAACTGAGCTGAAATGCATTTTTGCTCATGACTTTTGACAAAATACCAGAAATAACCATCTTTAACATGCTCAGTTGCTTTAATGCCCTACTAAAACACGGCACGTGCTCCCCTCTGCCGCTCATCCAGACTTCTGCTGTGCGATCAGCAGGATAAAGCCGACCAAAAGTCATGAAGCCTCAACTACAGAGACACGACCCCACACATTCCAGCCAGCATAGAATTTTCCCTGCAGAGGCAAGATGGAAGTCTAGTTGTGTCAGTAAGGTCACTTACCTCAACTAACTTGTTGGCGTGTTCACGGAAGACCTGAGCGTACTCCTTCACCTCTTTCTCATTACCACTTTTTGCAGCCTCAATGAGAACCAGTAAGGGGACATTGGTCTCCAGGAATGAGTCTGATATATGATCCATTACTGCCTTCCGTAGCTGTGACAAAAGAAAACAGAGCAGTAAATAACAGCAGAATTATCAACACACAGCCCCACTGCATTCTTTGGCTGCTTACATCTAAGCACTAATGTGCTGCACTTCTCTGCACTGAATGAGGGTTTGGCTCTTTTTGCTTTCTTATGAGGAGAGACTGAGGGAACTGGGGCTCTTTAGCTTGGAGGAGACTAAGGGATGACTTCACTCATGTTTATAGAGATGTGCAGGGTGAGTGCCAAAAGGATGGAGCCAAGCTCTGCTGGGTGATGCCCAATGCCAGCACAAGGGGCAATGGTGGAAGTTGTGGCATAGGAAGTTCCATGGAAACAGGAGGAAACATTTTTTTTCACTGTGAGGGTAACAGAACACTGGAACAGGCTGCTCAGGGGGGTTGTGGAGTCACTTTCTCTGGAGATATTCAAAACCTGTATGGATAAGTTCCATTGTGATCTGGTATAGCTGATCCTGCTCTGGCAGGGGGCTTGGACTGGATGAGCTTTCAAGGTCCCTTCCAGCCCCTAACACTCTGTGATTCTTTCCACCAAGTTTTTTGTATTTGCAGCAAGCGTACAAATAGCAAACACTCCAGGGCCTCAGCTCTGCCAAACCCTCCTGAGATTCATGCTGGCATATATTTGGTTCTACTGGTCTGGAAGGATCTATACAGGACAAGAGTGATTAACCACACAATACATTGCAAATTGATGAGAACTGAAAGCCGCACGCTACTTTAAAGCACAGTCCAGCTCACTTGAAAGCCAAATATGGATTAAGGAGATAAACTTCAAATAACCATTAAAAATATTAGCCTGGATATCTCTAAGCCTTCTCCAATTCTGCAACTGAACAGTACTCCATGTAGCAATGAGTATTTGAGATTTGAGTATGATAATGAGTAATGAGATTTACCATATCCCTTGCACTTCATATTCCCTTCCAAATACCTCCAACAGGTATGAACAGAATCATAGCATGGTTTGGGTTGGAAGAGACCTTAAAGATCACATCTAGTTCCAACCCCCTTGCCCCCAGTCCTCACCCAATCTTGCTTTGAACACCCCCAGGGAGGGGGCATCCACAACCTCCCCGGACAACCTGTTCCAGTGTCTCACCACCCTCACTATCAAGAATTTCCTCCTAATCTCCAGTCTCAATCTCCCCTCTCCCAGCTCAAAGCCATTGTCCTATCACTACAAGCCCCTTGTCAAAAGTCCCTCCCCAGCTTTCTTGTAGCCCCCTTCAGGTAACTGGAAGGCCATTTCAGGAACAGAAAGCCTCTGTAAGCATTTCCCAGGTGAAATGGAGAGTGTACTATATTTTATTCTGAAAGGGAAGCAAGATAAACATCCAACAAGTTACTGAGGATGAAACATCTGTTATTGCATGTAAAAAACACCCCCCCATTGGAAACAGTATTGCTGTGAGATTGATGTCACTAGCAGCTTCTCTACCTTGTTAATAACTACTAATTAACATCAAACTTCACCCAAATGTGAAAGATAGCCAGAAAGAGGACCGAAGTCTGAAGTAATTCCTCCTAGAAGCTGAATTGCTGTGTGGGAATACAGATCAGAAACATTTTTAACATGTTTTCTCCAGCTTCTTTTTCTTTTTTTTTGGTTGTTAAGAATGAAAAACTGAGGGCTCAAAACACAACATGCTGTGAGCTATTCAGCCTGGAGGTCTGGCTAACCATTAGTCTCTTCAAATCATGCATTTTTAGTTAGATGAACCATCAGGAAAGGTAATTTTCTCTATTTTGCAGTGCAGACAAGCAAGCTCAAGCAAGACAAGGTGTCATCAATGCACCAAATCACACTGCAGACTGGTATATTGTTAGGCACTGTAAATGCATGATCCCAGCTGCATTTGCTGGTGTCAGCCCTATTTGAAGAAGAAGAAAGTCAGCTTTGAATGTTTCCATTCACCCCCTGAGTGGTGCAGCACAAAACAAGCAAAGCAAAGGAGCTTATTGTTTGCAGGAGATGCTCCTTGTAGCTCTCTCACAATTAAAGCAGGCAGCGCATTAAGAACTGCAATTCTTAATTCCCATTAAAAATTAATTCTACTCAGATTCCACCTGGAAAGTATTTTTTCCACTGCCAAATTAATTAATTACACTAACACAGTAGCAAGGGGAGGAGGCAACACAAGAAGAGAATGGATCCAACAGTTAGGAAGCTGGTGTGTGGTTGTCACTGCCTGTCACGCTGCATACCTTCTTTCTTTCTCATCAGTCTGCTGATACTCAATGACTCCTGTCTTGTCCCTGCACTGAAGCTCTTTCAGACCATCCTTTGGGGCTGTTCACACAGTGTCAGCAAGATGCTGATCCATGAATAGTTCTCACCAGAACAAGAGGACACAGTCTCAAGCTGTGCCAGGGGAAGTTTAGGCTGGAGGTGAGGAGAAAGTTCTTCTCAGGAAGAGAGATTGGCCATTGGAATGTGCTGCCCTGGAGGTGTTCAGGAGGGGCTTGGATGTGGCACGTGAAGCCATGGTTTAGTTGTCAGGAGGGGTTAGGTATTAGGTAATAGGTTGGACTTGATGATCATGGAGGTCTTTCCCAACCTTGTTGATTCTACGATTCTATCTTGGCACTGGTGAGGCCGCGCCTCAAACACCGAGTTCAGTTTTGAGCCCCTTGCTACAAGGGCATTGAGCTGCTGGACCATGTCCAGAGAAGGGCAGTAAGGTTGGTGATAGGCCTGGTAGACATGTCTTTCGAGGAAGGGCTGAGGGAACAGGGGTTGTTTAGTCTAGAGAGGAGAAGGCTGAGGGGAGACCACACTGTCCTCTACAACTACCTCAAAGGAGGATGGAGTGAGGTGGGGATTGGTCTCTTCTCACATGCAACAAGTGACAGGACATGAGTAAATGGCCTCAAGTTGTGTCAAGGGAGGTTTGGGATGGATATTAGGAAAAATGTCTCCACAGAAGGTGTTCTGAAGCGTGCAAGCTCTAGGAGAGAGATTGGACTTGATCTCAACAATTTCTTCCAACCCCAAGAGTTCTATGAATCTGTGATCTCATTACAAAGACAAATACTAATAATGCCCCAAATACATCAAAACATTGAAACAAACCCAAAAACCCAAACCACAAAGCACTAAAATGTTAAGTGTCAGACAACAGTGCACCAGCACAGCACTGTGTTGTTTATAAATACGTAAAGGGTGAGTGCCAAAAGGGTGGAGTCAGACTCTGCTTGGTGATGCCCAATGACAGGACAAGGGGCAATGAGTGGAAGTTAAGACATATGAAGTTCCATGTAAACATGAGGAAAACTTTTTTCAGTGTGAGGAACACTGGAACAGGCTGCCCAGGGGGGCTGTGGAGTCCCCTCTGGAGATATTGAAACCCCACCTGGACACACTCCTGCGTGGTGATCCTGCACTGGCAGGGGGGTTGGACTGGATGATCTTTCCAGGTCCCTTCCAACCCCTAACAGCTTTCCGTGACTGTATGGCTGTGATCCTGTGACTGTATGCATGCACCTACCCTACTACATGAAGGTTTTCATCCACAGACAGTATTAAGGGAGAGATCCTATCAGAGGGCTGCGCTCCCGTTTGCTTAATTACCCTCTGCAGATGTTCATCTCCCAGCACATGCTGAGCAGCTCTGCCCCCAAGTCAGACACCTCAGTTCAATATCCACAGTCAGACTTTTTCAAGTCCATTGGATCAAAATGGTCCTCAAGAGTTAAGGACATGGACCTGATGGAAAGGGTCCAGAGAAGGGCTAGAACAATGATCTGAGAGCTGGAGCACCTCTCATACAAAGTCTGAGAGGGTTGAGTTTGTTCCAGCTGGAGAAGAGAAAACTCTGGGGAGACCTCCTAGAAGCCTTCCAGTACCAGAAGGCGGCCTGCAAAAAAAGCTGGGGAGGGACTTTTTGCAAAGGCCTGTAGCAATAGACAAGAGGCAATGGTTTTCAACTACAGCAGGGTAGATTTAGATTGACCATTAGGAATAAGTGTTTTGTTCTCTTTTTTTTTTACTCAGAGTGGGGGAACACTGGAACATATTACCCAGGAAGGCAGAGGAGGCCCCATCCCAAAATCAGGCTTGATGTGGCTCCAAGCAACCTGTTCCAGTTGGGGATGTCCCTGCTTACTGCAGGGAGGTTGGACAAGATGACCTTCAGGGTCCCTTCCAACCCAAACAATTCTACGGAAGCATGCTAAATGGTAGTGTTTCCAAAGGAACACACAAAGGCTTTTAAAATCCTATGCTGTCTCCATCTCACTCTCAGGGAGAATATTGAAATTAATAATTAAAACCAAACAAACCCATCACAAACTCACAGGCACACACAAAAAACCCCAAACACAAAGAACACTGAGGTGGGTTAACGCCCTTTTCTGAGAACAAAAGAACAAAGCAGGGGGGAGGGCTTGCAGGTACTTTGCACTCCCTGCAGGGCATTTTTCCCCTGGGAAGCTGAGTCTGTTCCACTCCCCCCTCCCTGCCCAGCTAGGGTATAAAAAAGCAGGACATCACAGCTGTTAGCCCCTTTTGGCTCCTGCCTCTGGTGGATGAGAGCTACTGCAGCTGCCCTCCTGCTCCTCTGCCACGTGGTCGGACCTGATCCTTCTCCCTGCTGCCTCCATGCTTCCTCAGAGAAAGGCTGGGTTTGTATTATTCTCTTGTTTTTGTCCCCCTCCCATCCATCCTTGTTCCTTGCCCTTGTGAACCTTTTTCCTGTCATTGTTTTGTATATATACAATACAATAAATCCAGGTTGGAAGAGTCCTTCAAGATCATCGTGCCCAACCCATCAACCAATCCAACCCACCCAAACACCTAGGTCATGGCACCAAGCACCCCATCAAGTCTCCTCCTGAATACCTCCAGTGATGGTGACTCCACCACCTCCCCGGGCAGCCCATTCCAATGGGCAATCACTCTCTCTGTATAGAACTTCCTCCTAACATCCAGTCTAAACCTGCCCTGGCACAGCCTGAGACTGTGTCCTCTTGTTCTGGTGCTGGCTGCCTGGGAAAAGAGACCAACCTCTGCCTGTCTACAATCTCCCTTCAGGTAGTTGTAGAGAGCAATAAGATCATATATATATATATTGTTTAAAGACAACTCTTTACCTCTCTACTTCCAAGCCGACTCCAAATTACTATTTAGTGGATTTGCTCCTTCCTTTTCTCCCCTCTCTGTTGGGAGGGAGGAGGGGGGAGGGGGGGAGACGGGGGAGAGATTCTCAGCCTTGCCCCTACCTGAGCTCTTAACTCCCAGTTAAGGCTCAAACCACCACAAACACACACCACCACCACCCCACCCCCCCCCCAGAAAAACCCAAATACCAAACCAAGAATCAAGAACTAACCCCTCAAACAAACCACTAAACCCACAGTTGCTCAGTTTGAATGCTCTTATCATTAGGACCTACATCACCAGCCACTGAACTGGAGGGAAAAAAAGCAACCCCAACCTACTTTAAATCCTAAATGAACACTGACATTTTCCTGTTTATATCCTTGTCTGTAACCTTTATATCCATAAGGAGGGAATCTGTTTCTAAGTGGTTGTGCTCAGCGAAGAAGCAATTCAATATTTAATCAAGGTTAATGTGGTATTATAGATCTGATTATAAGGATGTGCCCCACGGAACTGCATGGAAAGTCTCAGGGTGTTGAAGTACACAGCTTATTTTCATCAGTATTAAGTGCCTCCACACACTAGAAACCCATCAAAAGGCCAATAAGAGCATCACCTAACCAGCCATTTGGGGGGGGGGTTACCACTGTAATGGTACAGTGGGGTAGTATCTGAATGACAGATGAATTAATAAAGGAGATTTATTCTTTCTAATGGCAGCTGTATGTTGCAGAGTTTCAGCAGCTAAAAAAAAAAAAAAAGGCCAACCACTAACAACTATTTGAATTGTGCCACAGGGTTGATAAATATGAAATTATCAAGTTCTCTTTTCCTGGGCTGTGCCAACCGTAGAGGCCAGTAGCACATTTCCAGCCCCACATGGCAACGTGCATCAGCATTTCCCTAGGAATTGGTTAGCTGAGTTTTAGGATGCCCCTGCATTGAAGCTGAAAGGTGTAGTTAAGGCTTTTTAGATATGCAGGAGACCACAAATTTTGCTATCCATCACCACAGGCTATAAAGAAGGGCTCGACAAAATCATTTGTTAGATGTGACAGGTGTACAAACCTAAGACATTCATCCAATAGCTGCAATGGAGGCATGACAAGGTAAATATTAATTGCACAAGACAAGACATTTGAAAGTATTAGCTCAGCATTACCAGTCTATCTGATCCAATTAGGGCTATTCATCAAGGTAAATAACTGCTGGGAAACTAATCTTGTACGTTGCTCTGCATACAGCCACAAGGTTCAGGCAAAGCGGTGCCTTGTGCATCCAGAGCTTTCCCACTTGCATCCAACCCACTTCAGAAGGGAATGGCAGAATTCTCTGACTTGAATTGAAATGGCCACAAAACATGGCAAAACCATGTCAAGCTTTATTCTAAGATCTCATCCTAAGCATGAGATCTTGTGTACATTCACAAATGGCTTTGCATGCCTTCATTTCCCCTGCACATCAATGTAAATATTATGAAACATCGTATCATAGAGTCACAGAATTGTCAGGGCTGGAAGGGACCTCGAGGCTCAGCCAGTTCCAACCCCCCTGCCATGGGCAGGGACACCTCACACTACAGCAGGTTGCTCACAGCCACATCCAGCCTGGCTGCAAACACCTCCAGGGATGAGGCTTCCTGGGCAATCTGTGCCAGTCTCTCACCACCCTCATGGGGAACAACTTCTTCCTAACATCCAATCTGAATCTACCCATTTCTAGGTTTGTTCCATTGCCCCCAGTCCTATCAACCCCTGACATGCTAAAAAGTCCCTCCCCCAGCTTTCTTGTAGCCCTCTTCATATACTGGAAGGCCACAATTAGGTCTCCTTGAAGCCTTCTCTTCTCCAGACTGAACAACCCCAACTCCCTCAGTCTGTCCTCACAAGACAATGCTTTAGATTACTCCTTTTTTCCCCTCAAGTGAATTTTTAGTTAGAGGTGACTTCAAAGCATGGGTAGATTCCAGTAGATGAAAATTGGGTTGTTAGAGGAGAAATTAAATATTGCCTTATTCCTTTTGTCACTATGATGGTACAACTCCCCCTACTCGTAGGCCACTCATACAAGGGGCAACTGCCCTCCCTTTGCCACACAATACAGACTGTGACAGGCCACAGACCAGAGTATTAGGACACCTCCTTCAGATACATGGCTCCTGCCACCACTATTCTTTGGGGACAACAAGGACAATCACTTCCTGAAGTGGACCACAGAATGGTGGCAAACCTTCAGCACGCTTGGCTCCTACTCCTCTCCTTAAGGTCAGTTGGTCCTCTTGGGTCACGGCTGAAAGAAAGGAGTATCAGAACCACAAGATTCAGTTCTGAGATCCTGCCAGTATTGGGAAAATATCAGGACTCTCAGGTGTCACCTGATGTAGTGTGAGGTGTCCCTGCCCATGGCAGGGGGGTTGGAACTCGATGAGTCTCAAACTGCACCAGGGGAAGTTTAGGCTGGAGGTGAGGAGAAAGTTCTTCCCAGAAGAAGTAATTGGCCATTGGGATGTGCTACCCAGGGTGGGGTGGAATCACTGTCCTGGGAGGTGTTCAAAAAGGGATTGGATGTGGCACTTGGAGCCATGGTTTAGTAGTCATTAGGTCTTGGGTGACAGGTTGGACTAGATGATCTTTGAGGTCTTTTCCAACTTTATTGATACTATGATCCTTGAGGTCCCGTCCAACCCTATGCTTCTAAGTACAAGTGGAAACCACAACATTGAAAAACTCAAGCTGGGCCAAAAGGGAAAAGCATCTTGGAGGCAATCAATAGTGATCCAAAATGGCACTTCTGGAGCTCTCCTGAATGGCAGCAGGCTTCATCCAGCATCTCCCTTGAGGTGGGACCATCAAGCAGCAAAGCTGACAGGGCCTGGCTGAGATCACTTCCATGGGACTCAACTGCCACCCACTGAGAAGTGCTGATGAATTGTGAGCATTTATTCTAAATTCTAAGAGGAAATTTTGGCTATGGGTCAGCCTCTCACACTCTACCTAAACATGTGTTTGGGTTTTTGTATTGCCTTTTCCCCCTCCCCTCCCCCTTCAGTGTGGTCATCTATATATTTCACCAGCCAAGCATCATAGAACATTAGGGGCTGGAAGGGACCTCTAAAGCTCATCCAGTCCAATCCCCCTGCCAGAGCAGGGTCACCTAGAGCAGATCACACAGGAACACATCCAGGCAGGTCTTGAATATCTCCAGAGAGGGAGACTCCACAATACCCCTGTGCAGCCTGTTCCACAGCTCTGTCACCCTCACAGGGAAAAAGTTTTTCTTCCTGTTTCCATGGAACTTCCTCTGCCTCAGCTTCCACCACTGTCCCTTGTGCTGTCATTGGGCATCACCCAGCAGAGCCTGGCTCCAGCCTCTGGGCAGTTAATACAATACACCAGGTTGGAAGAGACCTTCAAGATCATCGCGTCCAACCCATCAACACATCCAACCCACCTAAACAACTAAACCATGGCACCAAGCACCCCATCAAGTCTCCTCCTGAACACCTCCAATGATGGTGACTCCACCACCTCCCTAGGCAGCACATTCCAATGGGCAATCACTCTCTCTGTAGAGAACTTCTTCCTAACATCCAGCCTAAGCCTGCCCTGGCATAGTCTGAGACTGTGTCCTGTAGTTCTGGTACTGGCTGCCTGGGAGAAGAGACCAACCCCTGCCTGTCTACAACCTCCCTTCAGGTAGTTGTAGAGAGCAATAAGGTCACCCCTGAGTCTCCTCTTCCTGCACATCTTTATCAACAGCAATGAGGTCACCTCTCAGGCTCCTCTTCCCCAAGTTAAAGAGCCCTTAGCTCCTTCAGGTTCTCCTCATAAGGAAGATGTTCGACTCCCTTCACTATCCTTGTAGCTCTGCACTGGACTCTTTCAAGCAGTTCCCTGAGGGGCCCAAAACTGGACACAATATTCCAGATACAGCCTCAGCAGGGCAGGTTAGAGGGAACAGAGAACCTCTCTCGACCTCCTAACCATATCCCTTCTAATACACCCCAGAATGGCATTGGCCTTCTTGGCTATAAGAGCACATTATTGTCTCTCTGTGTCTGTATATTCACAGACTTCGGTTGGAGACACCTTGTAGTAAGTTGATAGGATTCTTGTCATCCTCCAGCCCATAACTAAGCCACTGTTTTACTAAGTCACTTGTTACATCAACTGCCACTAAAATCACCCTTTGATTGATCCCATTCTTCTCAATAAATCTGGAATTGCTGATGAATCTAACTGTGTCAAAGAAATTCCT
Organism: Colaptes auratus; assembly: GCA_015227895.2. Taxonomy (NCBI): domain Eukaryota; kingdom Metazoa; phylum Chordata; class Aves; order Piciformes; family Picidae; genus Colaptes; species Colaptes auratus. The sequence goes on from JAAWVA010000031.1 coordinate 17,375,309, forward strand.
CTCCTGGGAAACTTTATTAATTAGCATGGATCTTCAAGAAGAATCATTTTGCCACACCAACACAAAGATGCAAAAGGAAAGCATCAACATCTGCAAATACTTTTACAAGGATGAAAGGTTTATCACATGGCAGATTTTATGCCTTTCCAGTACAGTCAATTTAGTCAGTTTATGGGGCACAGAGTTGGTGGCTGCTTCTGATAGCATCATGTTTTACTGTCCTAAGCACTATTCAGGGCTGGTTTATCATTGGCAGTTCACAGCTCAAAGAGGTTAAACTGCCCACTGAAATGATGTTTTTCCATAGCTATACAACAGTTTTAGGACCAAAATTTCTCAGTGCTACTTACAGTCCAATAAAGAATTAAATGTCTAATCCTGACACTGGAAGGTAAAGTCACAGCAGGAGATTAATGACTCTAACAGGTTGTTAAACTTTATAAAGAAGGGCAGTGGAAACCTCTCTGTAACAAAAGCTTACCAAGAAACACTTTATTCACCATTCTCTGCTTAATGTGCATTACAAACTCCAGTTTGCAGCTGCAGAGCACATCCAGATAGGTATTAATTTAATTGAAAGAGATGAAAATAAAACCTTCTCCACAGCAGTTAAAGTGTGTCTCCTCTAATATGTTGTGAAATGGAGTTCTGGAGAATAAGGCAGTGACCATTAGAAGCTACTGCAGTCTGCTGCTAAAGAGAAAGTCTTAGTCAGTTCTGCACACTACAGCTTATAGAGTCACAGAATGGTAAGGGTTGGAAGAGAGCTCTGGAGATCATCTAGTATCAGCCCCACTGCCAAAGCAGGGTCACCTAGGGCAGGTCACACAGGAAAACATCCAGGCAGATTTTGAAAGTCTCCAGAGAAGGAGACTTCACAACCTTCCTGGGCAGCCTGCTCCAGGGTTCCACCATCCTCACAGTAAAGAATTTACTCCTCATGTTGAGCAGGAGCCTTCTGTGCTCCAGTTCATATCAATTTCCCCATGTCCTATTGCTGGGCAACAGTGAGAAGAGACTGGCCCCTTCTTCTTGATCCCCACTCTTAATGTTAATGAGCATGGATCAGATCCCCTCTCAGGCTGCCCTTCTCTAGGCTAAACAGCCCCAGGTCGCTCAGCCTTTCCTCATAGGAGAGATGTCCTATTCCCCTAATGAGGAAGATGTGACCACAAAATGGTAGGCTGGGGGATGTGGACACCAATGCCATCCATCACTTATGTCTCAATAGATTGAACAACAAGATCAACATTTTCAGTATGGATCACATTTGGACACTCCAACTGCAGATGTCTAGAATACACCACAAAGATTGCAGCTTTACTTTACTCTGGTGAGACCTCCCCAGGAGTACTGAGTACAGGTCTGGAGCCCTCAGTATAGGAAGGACATGGACCTGATGGAGCAGGTGCAGAGGAGGGCCACTAGAATGATCAGCGGGTTGGAGAACCTCTACTACAAGGACAGGCTGAGGGAGCTGGGTGTGTTCAGCCTGGAGAAGAGAAGGCTCCATGGAGACCTAATAGCAACCTTCCAGTACCTGAAGGGGGCTACAAGAAGGATGGAGAGATACTGTTTCCAAAGGCCTGCAAGGACAGGATGAAGGGCATTGGCTTTAAACTGGAAAAGAGCAGATTTAAATTGGATGTTAGGAACAAGTTCTTTACTACAAGGATAGAAGAACACTGGAACAGGTTGCACAGAGAGATGGTTGAGGCCCCTTCCCTGGAGATATTGAAGGTGAGGCTAGATGAGGCCCCAGGCAGCCTAGCTCTATGGTTAGTCTTAAACCCACAACACAAAGACTCATTATTTGAAGAATTATAGACAAACTCTGTGCAGTAATCTACACCAAGGCAGCAGAGCTGCCTCTAAATTCTGCCTCATGTTCCTCAGAAGCCATACTGCAAGCCTAACCCCCAGCTCTTGCGACTTCCTTCAGATTAAAGAGAAGTAAATCACGTCCCTCTTTCAAAAAAGCAAGGGCAGCCGTAGCTACTACACTCTTTGGATGCTGCCAGCCAAAAATGATCCATTCTAAATGTTATGTTGCAGATCAAAGTTTCCTTCATTTGATGAAAATCTTACACAAAACTACCTGATGTGAGTATAGCCTCCTGAATTATGGCACCATATGTGCATCAGTAAACATTAATGTGGGGAGTAAATTAAACCCAGCCTTATAATTAGGCAGTAAGGAAATTACTGCAGACCTGAAAGAGTAAATCAGCAGTATGAAAACACTCTCTCCATTTCCCCTGAAACACTTCAGAGCACCATAAAAACCTCAATGTCACAGTGATAAACATCTAGAAGGAATGCGTTCCGAGGGAGACAAAGGCACGTGCGGCCGAATCAGTTCGAGTCAAAATCACAATTAAGAGCAATTTAAGGAACAGTTCACTGCCTCTAATTTTTTTTTAGGTCAGATTTTTCAGACTTTTTTCCTAAAAACCACATTCCTGAAGTAAACACAGCACTTAGTCCACCAAATGAGAGCAGGCACACAGAGGGTACTGTACCCAACAGTGGGGCAGGGGGGCTGAGAGTTCTTTCAGTCCAAGCTGGTGGTATTCAGACTATGTCCACTTTTCTTGCCTTCACAAGTGGCTATAAAGCCAGTGGAAGCTGAGAGAATAGAGGGCTTCATCAAAGGGAGCATTCTGATCTCTGCTTTATAAGGCAATATTACAGTAGGCTCCTGTCTAACACCTTTGTACAAGCTGCTAGAGAGTCCTAGGGAAGCAGCCCTGATGGACACACAATGCAGCAGACTAAATGAATACAAGAATCAAACATGCTGTGCTGGCACAGAGAAAAACGTGTATCAGCAGTTGATAGACTGCTTTCAGAAAGCCACCTTCCAGACTTCCATCATCAAGACCTCTAGAGTTACTGCAGATGAGAACACAACCTATTAAGCAACAAGGAACAGGTGATGAGTTCCTAATGAGCAAGGGCTGGTGCCACAGGTGGCCCTGAGTTCTAAGACATTTAGGCTGACTTATGGCTGTCTCCCTTGAAAAAACACCAACATTTTGTCAAGAAGCATTTTCCTGTGGCAGAACAGGAGAACACTATCACACTATGCTGTCCCTTGGGAACATCTGATACCTCACTACAGGTAACATAACACAACCTGAGCAAGACTCCTATAGATCATCTATGTAAGCATGACCTTGGTTCAACTTCACCTTCACAAAATAAATCTGAAGTAAAAAAGAAATCATGCAAGACTATATTTTGAAACACAGAATTGTTTCAGTTGGAAAAGGCCTTTCAGATCATCCAGTCCAAGCATTCTCTACCAACTCTGGTGCTAAGCCGTGTCCCCCAGCACCACATCTCTGCCTCTTTGGAACACCTCCAGGAAGGGTAACAAGATACAACCTCCTTGGATATTTTGCTGCTACTTAACACTTACATGAAGTTTTCAATCTTCAAAACACTCTATCAACTCTCACAGATTCTCACAGTGCTCTGTGAGCTGGGTAAGGTCCATGACCCCTTCACTCTCTGTTTTCAGCCCTCCTTCAATTATACAGACCTTGAATTTTCTTTTTAAAAAAAAAAAGCCATTGTCAAGATTGATAACCTTAACTGGTGCCCTCTTTTCTGCAGCAAAGGACACACCAGAACCTACCTTTATGGTAATGAAAGGCAGAATTTGCTTCCCCAGCCCTTCTGAGAAGCCACCTACTGCTGAAATGTTGGCTGGCTCTATAGCTTGGATGCATAAGGACTAGCAAAAACCCACCTTGAGACTCCAATCTTCTGGGTGTCAAAGTGCAGAAGTGGCTTGGCCATGGCTCCACACACGTGAGAAAAAGATAAGCTTTTACAAAGCATGTCCTTAAAACCCAAACCCCTCTCTGAAGGTGTGCTGTCTGCTGACTTCAAAGGAGAAGAAACAGACACCAGGTTCCTTATATTATCACCCAATTTCCATACTTGACATCAGCTGGTGTGAATTCCCAGGCTTCTCTTGGGGTTTTCTCCCTCCCCCCCCCCTCAACACAAGGTTTTATTCCTTTGAGTGTGCTGTTCAGCTGCTAAAAGGAGTTGGTTATCAAATATGTCTTAAGTTTGACTAGAAATGGGTTTTCTGTTTTCTTCTGAAGATATTAGTTTTGTTTTGCTTTCTGAGGGCTCATACTTCCCTTGGGCTTATATCTTACTGTGCAGATGGTGTGTACCTCTCAAAGCTGGTACAACACAGATAAGCCCAAGTTGAGGCAGCTTCACCTTCAGAAGCAACTAGGTTTTTTTTTCCCCCCCCTTATTTTTCAGGTTATTCTTCTAAAACTGGACTGTAACTCTTGCTTGTCTTCATACAGCACTGTGGAAGGCAGAGAGGATAAACCAAAATAAATAAACAAACAAATCAGCAACTCATGCTTTAGGGCAGCAGGATTGCATTGCTAGGTGCTGCCGGCCCTTCCTGCAGCAGGATTGCATTGCTAGGTGCTGCCGGCCCTCCCTGCAGCAGGATTGCATTGCCAGGTGCTGCCGGCCCTCCCTGCAGCAGGATTGCATTGCCAGGTGCTGCCGGCCCTCCCTGCAGCAGGATTGCATTGCCAGGTGCTGCCGGCCCTCCCTGCAGCAGGATTGCATTGCCAGGTGCTGCCGGCCCTCCCTGCAGCAGGATTGCATTGCCAGGTGCTGCCGGCCCTCCCTGCAGCAGGATTGCATTGCCAGGTGCTGCCGGCCCTCCCTGCAGCGGGATTGCATTGCCAGGTGCTGCCGGCCCTCCCTGCAGCAGGATTGCATTGCCAGGTGCTGCCGGCCCTCCCTGCAGCAGGATTGCATTGCCAGGTGCTGCCGGCCCTCCCTGCAGCAGGATTGCATTGCCAGGTGCTGCCGGCCCTCCCTGCAGCAGGATTGCATTGCCAGGTGCTGCCGGCCCTCCCTGCAGCAGGATTGCATTGCCAGGTGCTGCCGGCCCTCCCTGCAGCAGGATTGCATTGCCAGGTGCTGCCGGCCCTCCCTGCAGCAGGATTGCATTGCCAGGTGCTGCCGGCCCTCCCTGCAGCAGGATTGCATTGCCAGGTGCTGCCGGCCCTCCCTGCAGCAGGATTGCATTGCCAGGTGCTGCCGGCCCTCCCTGCAGCAGGATTGCATTGCCAGGTGCTGCCGGCCCTCCCTGCAGCAGGATTGCATTGCCAGGTGCTGCCGGCCCTCCCTGCAGCAGGATTGCATTGCCAGGTGCTGCCGGCCCTCCCTGCAGCAGGATTGCATTGCCAGGTGCTGCTGGCCCTCCCTGCAGCATTTGTCAAGCCATCTGATCCATACACAAGACAGTAGCTTGGCTGAAAATTGATGATGATGATACAAGCTTCCTGTTTTGGATGGGGCCCTGTGTTTTTCTTCCAAGTGTTTACCTAGTGTAAAGAAGCAAGCTATGCACAGACAGACATTTAAGTTCTCAGACTGAAAACATTAGATAAGTGTCTATCCATAACACAATTTGCATTGTATGGGTTAGCTGCAACAAAACCTGTTCCAAAGAACACATTTTTGTTCCCTGTTTAGGTGTCCCCTTACTCTAATGGCAAGAGCTAATATTGATGGATTTTGTTCTGTGAGGCTCCCCAGAGTCCATGCCAGTTTTTGCAGGTTTCAAAGTGTTAAAGAAGTAGTTTGGTTTGGTTTCTATTTTACTGTAAGCAGCTTTCATAAACAGCAGTGATACATCTTAATCTAACTGGAAGTGAGTGACATAAAGAGCAAATGGAAATACACTGCCTCTCAAGAGCCAGTAAAAAAAAGGTGCTGTAAGGAAGCCTAAGAACACTGTGAAGCTTGTTAGCCAATTCAGCCTGTTCTAACCCACATTAAAGAAAGTACAATGGATTCCGAGCACTTTCAGAGACCTGTGGAGTAGGTAAAAACTGGGGAGAATTTTCTTGGTCATACCCAGGTGTTGTTTTTGTTAATGAAATTAGCCTTCTTGGCCACCTGGGCACACTGCTGGCTCATGTTTAGGTGGCTGTCAACCAGCACCCCCAGCTCCCTCTCTGTTTGGAGCTCTTCAGCCACTCTGACCCCAGCCTGCAGCACTGCATGGGGTTGTGGCCAAAGTGCTGCACCTGGCACTTGGACTTGTTGAATGCCATCCTGTTGGACTTTGCCCATCTGCCCAGTCGGTCAAGGTCCCTCTGCAGAGCCCTTCTGTCCTCTAACTGACTAAACATGAGCCAGCAGTGTGCCCAAGTGGGCAAGAAGGCCAATGGCATCCTGGCCTGCATTAGGAATAGTGTGGCCAGCAGGAGCAGGGAGGTCATTGTGCCCCTGTACTCTGCATTGGTTAGGCCACACCTTGAGTCCTGTGTCCAGTTCTGGGCCCCTCAGTTTAGGAAGGACATTGAGACATTTGAACGTGTCCAGAGAAGGGCAACAAGGCTGGGGAGAGGCCTTGAGCACAGCCCTGTGAGGAGAGGCTGAGGGAGCTGGGGTTGCTTAGCCTGGAGAAGAGGAGGCTCAGGGGTGACCTCATTGCTCTCTACAGCTACCTGAAGGTTGGTTGTAGCCAGGTGGGGGTTGGTCTCTTCTCTCTAGCAACCAGCACCAGAAGAAGGGGACACAGTCTCAAGCTGCACCAGGGGGAAGTTTAGGCTGGAGGTGAGGAGAAAGTTCTTCACTGAGAGAGTCATTCATCATTGGAATGTGCTGCCCAGGGAGGTGGTGGAGTCCCCATCCCTGGAGGTGCTCAAGAGGGGATTGGATGTGGCACTTGGTGCCATGGTTTAGTCATGAGGTCTGTGGTGACAGGTTGGACTTGATGATCTTGAAGTCTCTTCCAACCTTGGTGATACTGTGATACTGTGTGATACTGTGAAATTTCCATGAACAAATATTTGCCTGATTGACCTGTAGCCTTTGAAAGTTTGACTTGTAGCCTAATCAATCTACCAAACAATACTGATAAAGACTAAAAAGATAAGGAGTACAACAATTATAGCTGTGCAATGGAAGGCAGGCATGCCACAGGATGTAGCTGATGAAAGATTAATGAATACCGTGCCTGTAGTCCACCAAATGCCTTCACCCATCGATATTCATCATCAGTATTCATCATCAATGCCATCCATCAATATTCATAAGAGCACCAGAATGGGTAGAGTTAGATAATGGTTGGACTAAATGATCTCAAAGGTCTTTTCCAACCAAAATGATTCTGTGAGGGGCACTGAGTTGCTGGAGTTTGTAGAGAGAAGGACATCAAGGCTGGTGGGGTGTCAAGGAGTGGCTGAGGGAAGTGGGGTGCTTCAGCCTGGAGAAAAGGAGGTTGAGGGTAGACCTTCTGGCTCTGTACAACTCCCTGAAAGGAGAGTGGAGCCTGGTGGGAGTCAGCTTCTTCTTCCAGAAAACAGTAATAGGATGAGAGGAAATTGTCTCAAAGTTGCCCCAGGGGAGGTTAAGGTTGGATATTAGGGGGAAAAAACAATCTTCATCAAAAGGGTCATCAGGCACTGGAAGAGGCTACCCAGGGCAGCAGTGGAGTCAACATCCCTGCAGGTATTCAAAAGACATTTGCATGAGGTGCTCAGGGACATGGTCTAAGAGTTGTGTACTGGGAGATGTAAGGTTATCAGAGAATCACAGAACTCTCAGGGTTTGAAGGGACCACAAGGTTCACCAAGTTCCACTCCCTGCTATGGGCAGGGACACCTCACACTACAGCAGGTTGCTCACAGCCACAGCCAGCCTGGCCTTCAAGACCTCCAGGGATGAGGCTTCCACCACCTCCCTGGGCAACCTGTGCCAGTGTCTCACCACCCTGGAACAGGTTGCTCAGGGAGGTTATGGTTGGACTTGACGATCTTAAGGCCTTTTCCAACCAGGCAATTCCATGGTTCTGTGTGATTCTGTGAAATTGTGGCCTACAAGGTACCTGAGATTAAACAACCAATAACAAGGGCAAACCACAGCCACGTGTGAAACCAACCCTTGGAAAAATCCTATGTAAGGATGTACCAGCACCTGTACTCTAATGAATTTCTTCCTAATCTCCAGTCTAAATCTCCCCTCTTCCAGCTCAAAGCCATTGCCCTTCGCCTTAGTACTACAAACCCTTGTAAAAAGTCCCTCTCCAGCTCTCTTGCAGGACAGGCTTGTTCAACATCTTTGTGGGTGCCATGGACAGTGGCATTGAGTGCACCCTCAGCAAGGTTGCTGATGACACCAAGCTGTGTGGTGCAGCAGACAGCTGGAGGGAAGGGATCCATCCAGAGGGACCTTGACAGGCTGGAGAGGTGGGCACAGGCCAACCTCATGAGCTTCAACAAGACCAAGGGCAGGGTCCTGCATCTGGGTTGAGGCAATCCCAGGCACAAATCCAGGCTGGGCAGGGACTGGCTGGGGAGCAGCCCTGAGGAGAGAGACTTGGGGGTGCTGGGGGAGGAGAAGCTCAGCAGGAGCTCTCAGGGTGCACTTGCAGCCCAGAAAGCCAATCAGAGCCTGGGCTGCAGCAGGAGAAGTGTGGCCAGCAGGGCAAGGGAGGGGATTCTCCCCCTCTACTCAGCTCTGGTGAGACCCCACCTGGAGTACTGCCTCCAGTTCCGCAGCGCCTATTACAAGAGGGATCTGGAGGTGCTGGAAGGTGTCCAGAGAAGGGCCACAGGGATGAGCAGAGGGCTGGAGCACCTCTCCTGTGAGGACAGACTGAAGGAGTTGGGGCTGTTCAGTCTGGAGAAGAGAAGGCTCCCAGGTGACCTCATTGTGGCCTTCCAGGATCTGAAGGGGGCTACAAGAAGGCTGGGGAGGGACTGCTCAGGATCTCAGGGAGTGATAGGACTAGGGGGAATGGAATGCAGCTGGAGGTGGGGAGATTCAGGCTGGAGGTGAGGAGGAAGTTCTTCCCCATGAGAGTGGTGAAGCCCTGGAATGGGTTGTCCAGGGAGGTGGTTGAGGCCCCATCCTTGGAGGTGTTTAAGGCCAGGCTGGATGAGGCTCTGGCCAGCCTGATCTGGTGTGGGGTGTCCCTGCCCATGGCAGGGGGGTTGGAACTGGGTGATCCTTGTGGTCCCTTCCAACCCTGACTGATACCATGATACTATGATACCATGACTTCTTCACATACTGACAAAATAAACTAATAATTTTCAAAGTGCAAAACTACTGAAAAATTTCAAATGTATTTGCAGAATTACACTTTTGGAGTTTTTTTGGTTTTAAAGAAAGTGCAAAATTTTCCTTTGTGGTTTGGTTTGGTTTGGTTTGGTTTGGTTTAATGACTGTTTTTACCTAGTCATGACACAAAGTTAAGTCTGCAGGAAGTGGATGAATTGTTTGCAAGAGCTATGGGAGAGCACCATTCCCAGTATAAAAGAAGGCCAATGGCATCCTGGCCTGCATCAGGAACAGTGTGGCCAGCAGGAGCAGGGAAGTCATTGTGCCCTGTGCTCAGCACTGGTTAGGCACCTTGAGTCCTGTGTTCAGTTCTGGGCCCCTCAGTTTAAGGATATTGAGACACTTGAATGTGTCCAGAGAAGGGCAACAAGGCTGGGGAGGGGTCTGGAGCACAGCCCTGTGAGGAGAGGCTGAGGGAGCTGGGGTTGCTTAGCCTGGAGAAGAGGAGGCTCAGGGGAGACCTTCTTGCTCTCTACAACTCCCTGAAGGGAGGTTGTAGCCAGGTGGGGGTTGGTCTCTTCTCCCAGGCACCCAGCACCAGAACAAGAGGACACAGTCTCAAACTGTGCCAGGGGAGGTTTAGGCTGGAGGTAAGGAGAAAGCTCTTCCCAGAGAGAGTTGTTAGCCATTGGAATCTGCTGCCCGGGGAGGTGGTGGAGTCACCATCCCTGTTGGTTCAAGAGGGGATTGGATGTGGTACTTGGTGCCATGGTTTAGTAGTCATGAGGTGTTGGGTGACAGGTTGGACTTGATGATCTTTGAGCTCTTTTCCAACCTTATTGATTCTATGATAAACTGGGAATCACTGGTTTAGGAAAAATAATAATAATCAATCTTTGTATTTCTTTACACTTGTTTCAGTTTTCAGGCATACAAAGTATCAGCCTGATTGGAATGGACTAAAATGAAGAATGATTTCATTTCAGCTAGCTCTGCTGGGTAATGCCCAATGACAGCACAAGGGGCAATGGGTGGAAGCTGAGGCATGGGAACTGCCTTGGGAAGAGGAGGAAGAATTATTTCCCTGTGAGGGTGATGGAACACTGGCACAGGCTGCCCAGGAGGGCTGTGCAGTCTCCTTCTCTGGAGATATTCAAGACCTGTTTGGATGTGTTCCTGTGTGATCTGCTCTAGATGACCCTGCTCTGGCAGGGGGGTTGGACTGGATGATCTCTCAAGGTTTCCTCCAGCCCCTAACATTCTGTGATTCTGTGATTCATTTCAGTCTACTGCAGAGAATATTGCAGACAGGCTAAAATCCAGAGTGGTGCACATAGCTGCTCTTCAGGAGAAAACGGATGGCTTTGGTGATTACACCTTGCAGGGAAACCGACTGGCTAACACAGACTGAACAAGCTCAGCTGCTCAACTGGAAGGGGACACAAGGCACAGAGTGGATGGCAGCAGGGCAGGAGGCAGCAGCACTAACAGGTGGGCTGCCAGTGGTGGTGACAGCAGAGCAGCTGCTGCCCTGCCATGCAGCTCCAAATGATCTATAGACCGTGTTGGGCCTCGCTAGGCAGCCACTTGCTGTCTTAGCCAAACTCTTTGGTGTGTCCTTCCTGCTCAGTTTTGTTTCAATGTCACCACAGAGTTGTGAGGCTTGGAGCTCTGCATGTGTGTGCCACTCTGTGATGAGCTGGAGTCAGGCTCAGTATCTCGTTTCCCCCCATGGAGGTAAACCAACCAAGCGACATAACTGGCATCAACAAGCACCCTGCTGCTGGGTCTAGCCTCCTGTACCACACACTGCTTGGTTTAGTCTCAGTTTTGGGGTTTTGGTGTGGGTTTTGGTTGGTTGGATGTCTTCTTGCAACAGACTTGAGCACTGGGGGTAAAAACAAAGACCCCAAAATCCTGCCACCTGGCACAATTTATCAGCCATGGAGCCCTCTGCTATTCCAAACTGTTCACAATCCAGTAAGATATAGCTATGGGTTGGTGAGACCCCCCTGCTTCCAAGAACTTGCTCATTCTGACTTCCTATGGGTTGCTGAGACCCCCCTGCTTCCAAGAACTTGCTCATTCTGACTCCCTATGGGTTGGTGAGCCCCCCCTGCTTCCAAGAACTTGCTCATTCTGACTTCCTATGGGTTGGTGAGCCCCCCTGCTTCCAAGAACTTGCTCATTCTGACTTCCTATGGGTTGGTGAGACCCCCTGCTTCCAAGAACTTGCTCATTCTGACTCCTATGGGTTGCTGAGACCCCCCCTGCTTCCAAGAACTTGCTCATTCTGACTTCTTTCTCACTAGCAGTTAATATAGACATATCATTAGATACAACCATCATAGCTTTCCAACGCTCAGGAGGGTTTACATGATTAGTACAAAAGAGGTCATTCCATCAGAATGGGAAATGTTCCTGTGACTGTGAATGGTGAGATGGAATTCTAGCAGCATGTATCCCACCCACAGTCGTTTCACAGGTCTCCATGTTCTGGAGGTAATCAAACAAAATCTCGAGAAATCAAGAGCTAAGTAACCTGAGGAGTGAAAGAAAAAGCAGTCTTAGATGGTTGACTGCTGAAGCCATGCCAGGGAGCCTGCCTGCCACATTAAATATATACATACCTTCTCCATTATCCAAACTTGCTTTGTAGATTGTCTAGGTTGACAGTGGCAATATTAAGCTTCAACAATCTGACAAGCAAGGCCACTTTAAAAGGGATTCACTGAGTGACCTCATTGCTGTTGATAGAGATGTGCAGGGTGAGTGCCAAGAGGCTGGAGCCAGGCTCTGCTGGGGGATGCCCAGTGACAGCACAAGGGGCAATGGGTGGAAGTAGAGGCATAGGAACTTCCATGGAAGTAGAAGCAAGAATTATTTCCCTGTGAGGGTGATGGAACACTGGCACAGGCTGCCCAGGAGGGTTGTGCAGTCTCCTCCTCTGGAGATTCAAGACCCATTTGGATGAGTTGCTATGTGATCTGCTCTCGGTGATCCCGCTCTAGCAGGGGCATTGGACTGGATGATCTCCTGAGGTCCCTTCCAGCCCTTAATGTTCTGTGATTAAAGGAAAAAAGCATTATGATATTTAAATGTGTTTGTCCCTGCCCTCATTTAGTTCAAATTAGAAAGAGTGGAAGAGTACAACACTGACATCTCAACTGTGGTTCATTTCTTCTTAATCTTGAAGCCTCTCTTCCCAGCTATACAACTAAGCCCTCAGTGGCATCCTCATGTTCTGAACTTGAGCAGGGGGTGCACAGGCAGGGGTTGGTATCTGCACAGGCAGGGGTTGGTATCTGCACAGGCAGGGGTTGGTATCTGCACAGATGGGTACTGTTGATAATGCACGTGATGAGGCAGAAAGTTGATTATGATTCCAAAGGATAACAATCTATAGCCAGAATGGACATTGTTGAAAGCAGAGACTCCATCTTCACAGAACACAGACTCACAGAACATTAGAGGTTACAGCATCACAGTATCACAGCATCACCAAGGTTGGAAGAGACCTCGAAGATCATCGAGTCCAACCTGTCACCACAGACCTCATGACTAAACCATGGCACCAAGTGCCACATCCAATCCCCTCTTGAACACCTCCAGGGATGGGGACTCCACCACCTCCCTGGGCAGCACATCCCAATGGCCAATGACTCTCTCAGTGAAGAACTTTCTCCTCACCTCCAGCCTAAACTTCCCCTGGCACAGCTTGAGACTGTGTCCTCTTGTTCTGGTGCTGGTTGCTGGAGAGAAGAGACCAACCCCTTCCTGGCTACAACCACCTTTCAGGGAGTTGTAGAGAGCAGTGAGGTCTCCCCTGAGCCTCCTCTTCTGCAGGCTAAACAACCCAGCTCCCTCATCCTTGAAAGGGTTGAAAGGGACTTCAAAAGATCATCCACTCCAACCCCACTGCCACAGCAGGATCACCCAAGGCAGGTCACAGAGGAACACATCCAGGTGGGTTTTGAATGTCTCCAGAGGAGGAGACTCCACAACCTCTCTGGGCAGCCTGCTCCAGGACTCCAGCACCCTCCCTGGGAAAATGTTTTCCCCTATGTTCCCATGGAACCTCCTCTGCTCCAGCTTGCCCCAGTGCCCCTTGTCCTGTCACTGGGCATCCCTGAGCAGAGCCTGGCTCTGTCCTCCTGACACTGCCCTGCACATCTCCATCAACAGCAATGAGGTCACCCCTCAGGCTCCTCTGCTCCAAGCTCAAGAGCCCCCAGCTCCCTCAGCCTGTCCTCACAGGGAGATGCTCCACTACGTTCAGCATCTTTGTGGCTCTGTGCTGGACTCTTTCATGCACTTCCCTGAGGCCCTTCTTGATCTGAGGGGCCCAGAACTGGACTCAATATTCCAGATGTGTCCTCGCCAGGGCAGAGTAGAAGGGAGGAGAACCCTCTTGACCTACTAACCACAGCCCTTCTAAATCCACCCCACGATACCATTGGCCTTCTTGGCCTTAAGGGTGCTTGGTTGCATGGTTTAGCTGATTAGGTGGTGTTGGATGATAGGTGGATGCGTGATCTTGAAGGTCTCTTCCAACCTGGTCTATTCTATTCTATTCTATTCTATTCTATTCTATTCTATTCTATCTATATCTATTCCATCCATTCCATTCCATTCTATTCTATTCTATTCTATTCTATTCTATTCTATTATTCTATTCTATTCTATTCTATTTATTCTATTCCATTCCATTCCATTCCATTCCATCCATTCCATTCCATTCCATCCATTCCTTCTGTCCACCATACCCCAGGCCTCTCTTCCTCTACACTTGTGCAAAACCTAGCACAGTTGTGATCCAGTCACCATCCAGTTTATCAGCAACTGTCCCAATTTAATGAGCATTATCCTTATGTGATTGACTTTCATAATATCAGAAGCTGTACCAAATGCTTCACCCCAAGCAGGAAAATATTATCAATGTGCTTTACTGTACTCACAAACAAACTCCAGCCCTTCTAAGACTGAATTCAGCCCCCATGGGACTGAACATCCCCGAGAAGCAGACACTTTATTGAGCGAGGGTGCCATTTTTACATCACGTTTCACAGTAAATTTGGCTTCAGAGATGAGTAATTGAGGCAACTGCTGAGAGCCTTACACAGAACAGCAACTCAAGTGTTAGTCTGCTACTTCCTTCAAGGAATAAGAACAGAGGTGGGAGGCAACACATGGTACAAGCTCTGCTGCAGAACTAGGATCCCATAAATTTGGAGGTCAGAATAGTGGAGATGTTTCTTCTGCCATTAGCCAAGCAGCAGATGTGATGCTGGGCTTCACACTGCAGAGTCAGTGACTCAGATTGTCTGAAAGGCCACTGCAAGAGTTTTATTGCCTGTGGAAGGTGTGCCTACTACCCATGGCAGGGGGGGTTGCAACTAGATGATCTTTAAGGTCCCTTCCAACCCAAACTATTCTGTGAACCTAGGAATACATAAGCTCTGAGAACACGATCCTCAAACATGCTTGCTGAGAGTTGAGGAAGAGACAAAGTCAGCTGGGCTTTAGCTGTGCAATGATTCAAAATGCCTACAGGGACTACTCTTTCTGAAACCATCATGTTCAAATAGCTATCTGTCAGGCTGGAGAGGTGAGCCCATGCCAACCTCATGTGGTTCAACAAAACCAAGTGCAAGGTCCTGCATCTGGGCCAGGGCAATCCCAGGCACTGATATAGGCTGGGCAGGGACTGGCTTGAAAGCAGCCCTGAAGAAAAGGCCTTGGGGGTGCTGGTGGACAAGAAGCTCAGCAGGAGCCAGCAGTGAGCACTTGCAGCCCAGAGAGCCAAGCAGAGCCTGGGCTGCAGCAAGAGAAGTGTGGCCAGCAGGGCCAGGGAGGGGATTCTGCCCCTCTGCTCCACTCTGCTGAGACCACAGCTGGAGCTCTGTGTCCAGTTCTGGAGCCTCTATTACAGAAAGGATCTGGAGGTGCTGGAAGGTGTCCAGAGAAGGGCCATGGGGTGAGCAGAGATCAGGAGCTGCTGCTCTGATGGAGACAGACTGAGCGAGTTGGGGCTGTTCAGTCTGGAGAAGGCTCTGAGGAGAGCTTCTTGTGGCCTTCCAGTATCTGAAGAGGGCTCCAAGAAAGCTGGGGAGGGATTTTAGGGGGTTGGGTAGGCTAGGACTAGGGGGAATGGATCCATATAGAGGAGGGAGATTTAGATTAGACATTAGAAAAGTTCTTCCCCATGAGGGTGGTGAGAGCCTGGCACAGGTTGCCCAGGGAGGTGGTGAAAGCCTCATCCATGGAGGTTTTAAAGCCAGGCTGGATGTGGCTGTGAGCAACCTGCTGTAGTGTGAGGTGTCCCTGGCCATGGCAGGGGGGTTGGAACTGGCTGATTTTTGAGGTGCCTTCCAACCCTGGCAGTTCTGTTGATTCTGTGGAGATACTTGCAGTCCCTACTTGGTCTTGCAGCTCTGTGGATTTTGGATCACTGTAACAGAGGCAACCTTGATTAGCCAGGCAGCCTTTTTCTGAATTGTTTTCATAGAAAATGCAGAATTGAGATCACCTCCAAAGCAGAAAAGGAGAAGTTAAATGAGGCAATCCCTCTTGCCTTAACTTTAGAAAGTAAAGAGAAAGCTGGCAGTGAGTTTGTCCTTTTCATTTTCCAGTCTCCCCTGTTTCTTGCCTATCTCAAGCTTTGAACAAATTTCATTTTATCACTGAACAGAGTGCTAAAGGTAATATAAGAAAGCCAACCTTTATGTTTCAAACTAGGCTTTGCAGTCATTATTAGCTTTCTCCTATCTTCCCAGAAGAAACTTATAATAGATACCTTTGAAGGTGCCTGGAAAATATTCTGCCTTTACAAAACTTCTTCTATTCTGCTCATTTTTCATCTTGTTCAGTGAGAGCCTTCCAATAAATACAAATAGGCACATATGCAGTGTTTTTTGACTGGAATTGTGGGCTGCAAAGGCAGTGAAGCTCGGCCAATCTGCCTACCTCCCACGCAGGAAGACCATTGGAGGTTACACTGGAATTTGTCATTGTCTTTTCTTCAGTTTTGTTTTTATATTTTATTGTTGGCAAAGGAAATACCAGCCCTTTGTTTAATTCCAAGTGCACTGATGGGCAGAGGGCTGGAGCACCTCTCCTGTGGGGACAGACTGAGAGAGTGGGGTTGTCAGTCTGGAGAGGAGCTTTGAGCACAAGCCTATGAGGAGAGGCTGAGGGAGCTGGGGTTTTTAGCCTGGAGAAGAGGAGGCTCAGGGGAGACCTTTCTGCTCTCTACAACTACCTGAAGGGAGGCTGTAGCCAGGAGGGAGTTGGTCTCTTCTCCCAGGCAACCAGCACCAGAACAAGAGGACACAGTCTCAAGGTGAGCCAGGGGAAGTTTAGGCTGGAGGTGAGGCGAAAGTTCTTCACTGAGAGAGTTGTTCGCCATGGGAATGTCTGCCAGGGAGGTGGTGGAGTCACCATCCTGGAGGTGTTCAAGAGGGGATGGATGTGGCACTTGGTGCCATGGTTAATCATGAGGTCTGTGGTGACAGGTTGGACTCGGTGAGCTTGAGGTCTCTTCCAACCTTGGTGATTTGGTGATTCTGTGATTGTGGCCTTCCAGTATCTGAAGGGGGCTACAAGAAAACTGGGGAGGACTTTTTTAGGATCCAGGAGTGACAGACTGGGGGAGAATGGAAATCAAAATGGGAATGGGTAAATCAGATTGGATGTTAGGAAGAAGTTCTTCCCCATGAGGGTGGCGGACACTGGCACAGGTTGCCCAGGGGTGCAGAAGAAAGCCTCATCCTGGCGGTTTTTAAGGCCAGGCTGGCTGTGGCTGTGAGCAACTGCTGTAGTGTGAGGTGTCCTGCCCTGGTGGGGTGGGGTGGAACAGGATGATCCTTGAGGTCCCTTCCACCCTGATAATCTATGATTCTATGGCAATGTAGTGTCACTCTAAAGAAGGACACAGATTCTTTCTACCTCTCAGCTGGTAAGGAAGTAACAACTTCCTTGGAAGTCAAGAAGTGATCAAAACAGTTCCAGTACTCCTGAATGTATTTGCCAACATTTTTTAAGTCTGATTGCCACCCAAGCATGAGAAGTTGAGTAGTTTGCAACACATCCATGCAGAGTTAGTTAAAGCAATCTAGGCACTGTGCTATTACTCCAGACAAGGACTTCAGTCATAACCACTGCCTATGACGGTACAATAGAAATAACAAACCATTGACTCCACAAAGCAAAGTCTCAAAGCTTCACAGTGAAAACTGCATAATATTAAGGTAAGTATTTAGTGAATGAGAGCACTTCAACTTCATTTGGTTCTCAAGAGAAATAATACAATACAATAATACAATACAATACAATACAAACACCACCAGGTTGGAAGAGACCTTCAAGATCATCGCGTCCAACCCATCAACCAATCCATCCACTAAATACAATACAATACAATACAATACAATACAAATCCAACCACCTAAACAACTAAACCATGGCACCAAGCACCCCATCAAGCCTCGTCCTGAACATCTCCAATGAAGGTGACTCCAACCTCCCAGGCAGCCATGCAATGGGCAATCACTCTCTCTGTATAGAACTTCTTCCTAAGATCCAGCCTAAACTCCCTGGTGCAGCTTGAGACTGTGTCCTCTTGTTCTGGTACTGGCTGCCTGGAAAGAGACCAACCTCTGCCTGGCTACAACCTCCCTTCAGGGAGTTGTAGAGAGCAATAAGGTCACCCCTCAGTCTCCTCTCTCCAGGCTAAGCAACCCAGCTCCTCAGCCCTCCTCATCGGGGCTTGTGTTCCAAACCCCTCACAACTTTGTTGCCCTTCTCTGGACACGCTCCAGCAAGTCAATCCTCCTAAATGAGGGGCCCGAACTGGACACAGGACAAGGTGTGGCCTAACCAGTGCAGTGCACAGGGGCAGAATGACCTCCCTGCCCCTGCTGGCCAACACTCTTCTGATGCAGGCCAGGATGCCATTGGCCTTCTTGGCGCGGGCACATGCAGGCTCATGTTCAGCCTACCATCGACCATACCCCAGGTCCCTCTCTGCCTGGCCGCTCTCAGCCACTCTGACCCCAGCCGTAGCAGCCTGGGGTTGCTGTGGCCAATGTGCAGAACCAGCACTTGGATGTGTTCAATCTCCTGACTTCACAAAAGCTCTCAAGGGGGTAGGCATTCAGCATCTGCTGGAATGATCTCTTTTGGGGGGAAGAGAGGACTTGTTGCTTCCTGCTCTTTCACAGGATCATAGGAATGTCTCCTTGGAGAACATGCCTAAAGTCTATAACTTCTACAGGGGTAAAAACACTGTGAGGTTGAAAAGCAAGGACTTCTTGGGAAATCAAGTGTCTTAAGAGGCAGGATTACCTGTCTTCGAAGGTCTCGTGTTTTCTTGGTCATCTTGTCAATAGCAATGTTGAGTGATCTCCCTTCTCCTTCCTTCCAGTCTGTTAAAAAAAAAAAAAAACAAAAAACGAATTTTGGAGTTAAAGACTCCAGAAAACAAACACTTGCTGGAAAGTAAATAAAACAAACGAGGTATCAAAGGAAAACTCTGCATCTCTTTCGTTTGCTTCCACCAAACTGCTAGCCAATGTCATGCTTTTAAATGTTTACCTGAGTGACACAGCAGATTATGAGAACAATCTTAAAATGATAAGAGGGAAAATTAAGGTGACCCACTAAAGAGTTCAGAACTCTCCACCAGTAAATATGTGCATATATTAGAGCCCATGCTCCAAAAATGGCAAGACCTTTCACTATAAAAGGAATATTAAGAGTTTCTAATACTCATCCTGCCCAGGCCCTGGGATGATTAAACATGATAATAAGCAGCAACACAGCTTGAGGACAGAAGGAAAATGGTCCCTGTGGCTGTAACAGGCATCACATTGGCAGCCATTAGGTGCAGCATAAAGACAAATTCACTTTAAAACACTTTCCTGCAGGAAGTCTCAAAGCAGAAATCCTCACCAAGATAAAAGGGGGGGAAGAAAGCTTTTGTGGCTCAAAACCAATGGGGGGGGGGGGAAATCAGTATTTTGTTAGGTTCCATGGCACAAAAAGCTTGAAGTGACTTTGTTAGCTGTATGCCGTTCTCTTAAGAGAAAAGTGTTTCTCTGTCAATCTTTAAATCTCTTATCAACATGAACTCAGCTTGGGGCTTTCACAAGAATCAAAATGATCCTCCATCCTTTCTGGCTGCACCCTTCTTTCACCAATGCTGTTTTCAAACACACTCTATTTAGAACTGTGCCTTGCATATGATTAAGAGTGACTTTCTATCTCCAGCTGAGCCTAACAGCAGACTTTTCTGGGAGCTATGAGGAGTCACTTTTGGGGTAGGATGGAGATTAAATATACCTTTCAAACAATGCTCTCTCAAATGCACAGCACTCTTATCAGCTCTACATGGCCACATTGATAAGTGGCCCATGGCCCAGACTTCTGCTTGAAGCATTCATGGAGGGAATGCCTGCTTGCTGTTATTGTCTGCAATCCTAATTATGATATGAGGCTGTAATCATCATTTCATAGAACATTAGAGGTTGGAAGGGACCTCCAGAGATCATCCAGTCCAACCCCCCTGCCAAAGCAGGATCACTCAGGGTAG
>JAAWVA010000031.1:17395471-17440525 GCA_015227895.2 Colaptes auratus
GATTTTAAACGATGAGGGTGAGGCTCTCAGGGCTTTTGTCATCTCAGTTCAGGGTAGTTACAGATGACACAGTACAAAAGCCAAGGAAACAAAGGTTGCTGGAGTCTATCAATACGTTGGTGATCTTCAGAGGCTTTCCAAAGCAGATATATCTCCTGTTAACAAACCAGGCATTTCCATTAGCCTAAGTGACCACAAAGCCCTAACCAAAGAGCACAAATTAGAGATAGCAGAGCCTAATTAATGGCTCCAGGAGTTATTACCTACCCCACGAAGTCTGATACCAGGCAAGTGTTGACTGAATTATGTGGAATGACTGAGAAGTCTGGTGGGTGTGTGCCAAGTGGAAGAATGAGGGAGGGGAGCTGAAGAGGGGGGAAGCTTTGGCTTGTGACGAGAAGCTCATTTACCCCAGATCTGAAATCCATATGCTTGTTAACTAGGCACTGGCTCCATCCCAACAGGAAAAAAATGAGTTTACATTGTGTGTGTGAACCAGCAATTTGCATTGATTGCACATGATTTGTGTCTAATTTGCTAATCGTTAAGTGCCTGTGATATGGAAATAGGCAGGAAGTTAAAGCCCAAGTCTGCAGTTCATTCACTTTGACAGTTTCCTCTGGTTGGCAGAGCTGCCTCCTCTCGCACAAGCTGAGCAGACTGAAGTCCACCCTCCCTGAAAGGCTTGTGAAATGGTCTCTCACTCAGAGGGTTTCCTTCTGTTGCTCCTCTCCAAAGGCAGATTGAACTTCTTTAGCGGTGTGCTCGTGGTCGAGTCAGCCAGCAGTGTTCTGGGGTGCTTTAAGAAGTCTGTGGCCAGCAGATCAAGGGAGGTTCTCCTCCTTCTCTCCTCTGCCCTAGTGAGGTCATATCTGGAGTATTGTGTCTAGTTGTGTGCTTCCTAGGCTGCACCTCGAGTACTGTGTCCAGTTCTGGGCCCCTCAGTTCAGGAAGGAGGTTGACTTGCTGGAGCGTGTCCAGAGAAGGGCAACGAAGTTGGTGAGGGGTTTGGAACACAGCCCTGTGAGGAAAGGCTGAGGGAGCTGGGGTTGCTTAGCCTGGAGAAGAGGAGGCTCAGGGGTGACCTTATTGCTCTCTACAACTACTTGAAGGGACGCTGTGGACAGGTGGAGGTTGGTCTCTTCTCCCAGGCAGCCAGTACCAGAACAAGAGGACACAGTCTCAGGCTGCGCCAGGGCAGGTTTAGGCTGGCTGTTAGGAAGAAGTTCTATACAGAAAGTGATTGCCCATTGGAATGGGCTGCCTGTCACCATGATTGGAGGTGTTCAGGAGGAGACTTGATGGGGTGCTTGGTGCCATGGTTTAGTTGTTTAGGTGGGTTGGATTGGTTGATAGGTTGGACGTGATGATCTTGAAGTTCTCTTCCAACCTGGTGTATTGTTTTGTATTGTATTGTATTGTATTGTATTGCATTGTATTGTATTGCATTGTATTGTATTGTATTGTATTGTATTGTATTGTATTGTATTGTAAGAACAAGGAACTACTGGAGAGAGTCTGTCAGGGGTCATGAAGGTGATGAAGGGACTGGAGCATCTCTAGGAGGGGAAAGGCTGCGAGACCTGAGGCTGTTTAGCCTGAAGAATAGGAGCCTGAGAGGGGATCTGATCAATGCTGATCAATAGCTAAAGGGCAGGGGGTCAAGAGGACGGGACTGGGCTCTTTTCAGCGGTGCCCAGTGATAGGATGAGTGGCAATGGGTACAAACTGGAGCACAGGAGGTTTCACTTGCACTTAAGGAATGTTTATTTCCTGTGAGAGCGTCAGATGCCTGGAGCAGGCTGACCAGAGAGATCGTGGAGTCTCCTCTAGAGACTTTTAAAATCCACCTGGATGTGTTCCTCTGCCACCTGATCCAGGCATACCTGTGTTAGCAGGGAAGTGGCACCAGAGGATCTCCAGAGGCCCCTTCCAACCCCTACCATTCTGGGGTTGTGAGGTCTTTTCATTGTTTTTCAAGGATTTTAAAGATAGTTAGATTATCCCACAGCCATTTTTATGACTTGTGGTCCATCTACAGGTGAGGCTGACCAGTACAGCTAATTATCCATTTGACATACTTGAAATACAGCTGGCATTCAGGGGAGCAAATGGGAAGGCAGAAGTAAAAAGAGCTGCCTGCAAGACACTGCAAGGCTGGTGTTAATGTGAGCAGATCAGGCTGAAAGTCTGCAAGCAGCCCTTGTCCCATTGCAGGCAAATCCATGTGGTTTTGCTTTAAATGTTTAAATGCAAGAGGAGAATCCCTGTGTTGCAGTATATATATAAAAAACCATTAGATGGTGACTTGATGATTTTCTTGACTGCTGTGCTGTGTCCAGCTCTGGGGCCTTCAACACAGGAGAGAGATGGACCTCATGGAGCTGGTCCAGAGGAGGCCAAACTTGGCATCCCAAGGTCTCATTCAAACTTGACCCTGAACACCTCCAGGGATAAGGCATCGACAACCTCTCTGATCAACCTATTCCAGAGTCTCACCACCCTCATTCTGAAGAACTTCTTCCTAGGATACAGTCTAACCCTACTCTCCCTCAGCTCAAAACCATTCTCCCTAGCTCTGTTGCTAGACACCCTTATGAAAAGTTCCTCTCCAGCTTTCCTGTAGCATCCCTTCAGGTATTGGAGGGGAGCTGTAAGGTCCACCCAGAGTCTTCTCAGGTTCCTCAGCCTATGCTCATAATGGAGGTTCTCCAGCCCTTGGATCATATTTGTGACCTCCTCTGGACTCTCTCCAGCAGCTCTGTGTCCTTCCTATGCTGGGGCCACCAGAACTGGAGGCAGGATTGGAGGTGGGGTCTCCATTCATATTTGCTTCATCCTGTAGCAATGTTTCAAATGTTTGGTAGAGACTTAAAAGCTAATTTAGAATCATAGGGTTGGAAGGGACCTCAAGGATCAGCCAGTTCCAACCCCCCTGCCATGGGCAGGGACACCTCAGGGTTGCTCAAAGCCACATTCACCCTGGCCTTCAAAACCTCCAGGGATGAGGCTTCCACCAGCTCCCTGGGCAACCTGTGCCAGTGTCTCGCCACCCTTACAGTGAAGAACTTCTTCCTAACACCCAATCTGAACCTACCCATTTCTATTTTTTTTCCATTCCTCCTAGTTCTGTCACTCCCTGACACCCTCAAAAGTCCCTCCCCAGCTTTCTTGTAGCCCCCTTCAGATACTGGAAGGCCACAACAAAGTCTCCTTGGAGCTTTCTCTTCTCCAGACTTTACAGCCCCAGCTCCCTCAGTCTGTCCTGCTAGGGGAGGTGCATTCAAACATGTTGCAGGCTTCGTTTGGCAAATGAGAATCTGCTTTCCTTGAGAAACCTCAATGTCCAACTCCACTCAAAGTGAAGACAGCTGAGAGGACACTTTTAAAGCTCCTTTCTTATTCATCACTCCTCTTTTCTTAATTATAATCAACAGAGGTTTTCTTATGTAGGGCAGAAGTCATCACTGAAGAGTACGATCTGGCAAATGCAGCAGCACGAGGGGAAGGAACTATTGATTTCTTTTTAATACAGCAATATCTTTACTCTCTCCTGTTCAATGTACCACATTCTGTGCACCTGAGGTAATCACTTTTTTCACAATACAAGATGGAAATGCAGAGGTCAATCTTCACAATGAGAAAAGTATCCTCAAAGCAATTCTCTCCTCTGCTGTGCTCAGCTTACATCTTCTATTATTTTTTGTTGGTGTTGCTGCTGATTGTTTGTTTGTTCAAGGCCATATTTCTGCTTCTCAGTAAGAATAATTATTTTCCCCTGTTTCCTGGCCCAGTCAGTTTATCTATCTTACTGGCTGGAAAGCAGCCCTGAGGAGAGAGACTTGGGGGTGCTGGGGGAGGAGAAGCTCAACAGGAGCTCTCAGGGTGCACTTGCAGCCCGGAAAGCCAATCAGAGCCTGGGCTGCAGCAGGAGAAGTGTGGCCAGCAGGGCAAGGGAGGGGATTCTCCGCCTCTGCTCAGCTCTGGTGAGACCCCACCTGCAGTACTGCCTCCAGTTCTGGAGCCCCTATTCCAAGAGGGATCTGGAGGTGCTGGAAGGTGTCCAGAGAAGGGCCACGAGGATGAGCAGAGGGCTGGAGCAACTTCCAGTTGCTGGCTCCAGTGATTATTCCTGAATAAACACCAACTGCCTAGATTGCTAGAAATGGTGAGATGCAGAACCAAAGAGCAGCAATGGGTTCAAAGTGGCTACTGGCCTGCATCAGGAGCAGTGTGGCCAGCAGGAGCAGGAAGGTCATTCTGGCCCTGTGCTCAGCACTGGTTAGGCCACACCTTGAGTCCTGTGTCCAGTTCTGGGCCCCTCAGTTTAGGAAAGATGTTGGGTTGCTGGAATGTGTCCAGAGAAGGGCAACAAAGTTGGTGAGGGGTTTGGAGCACAGGCTTATGAGGAGGGGCTGAGGGAGCTGGGGTTGCTTAGCCTGGAGAAGAGGAGGCTCAGGGGAGACCTTCTTGCTCTCTGCAACTCCCTGAAGGGAGGTTGTAGCCAGGTGGGGGTTGGTCTCTTCTCCCAGGCAAGCAGCACCAGAACAAGAGGACACAGTCTCAAGCTGCACCAGGGGAGGTTTAGGCTGGATGTTAGGAAGAAGTTCTATACAGAGAGAGTGATTGCCCATTGGAATGTGCTGCCCAGGGAGGTGGTGGAGTCACCATCCCTGGGGGTGTTTAGGAGGAGACTTGATGGGGTGCTTGGTGCCATAGTTTAGTTGATTAGGTGGTGTTGGGTGATAGGTTGGACACTATGATCTTGAAGATCTCTTCCAACCTGGTCTGGTCTGGTCTACTTCTATTCTATTCTATTCTATTCTATTCTATTCTATTCTATTCTATTCTATTCTATTCTATTCTATTCTATTCTACTTGTGAACTTGCCAACAATAAACTGCAGTTTCCCTGGTGGTAATAATGGATCAACAATTTCACTTCACACCTCACTTGTTACCCACAATGTCAAGTGGAATAGGGTGGTAAAAAAATATGTGAGCAAGGAGCATGGCCTGGGCTGCTGAAGGGGTTTTTGTCTTTTGTTGAAAGCCAAATAGTTTATAAGTTAGAAGCCTAACATATATCAATATCCTCCAACATTATTTCAGCTGTTTTTTTCAACTGGAGGCATTTGGACTGCCTAGGAGAAGCAGGGCTGAGGTCATCTGCAATGCAGCTCAGTAGGTTCAGTTTCTGTGTGAACTGGAAGAAAATGATGCATGTACCTAGGAAAAAACACCAGTTGTGATTTATTCGAAGCCAGGGGGCAAACAGCTACTTGTATTTATTCCTGCACTCTGTGACAGAAAAGCTCCTAGGCAAAAGGGCAGAAAAGATGGGGAACTAACCACACCGAGTAATGGCTCTGAAATGTCTTCAGAGCCTGGCAAGTGGCAGCTGATGTGAAGAAAAAACGAAGCAAAAAAGGCCCCAAACATATTTCTAGGTTGAATTTGAGAGAGAAGAGGCACAGGAGTTTTGTTCAACCAGCAAAAAGTGTCCTGGTGGTGCTGAAGGATCAGAGAGAGCTTAGCATTGATTTTGCAAGGAGTCCAGGGCATGCCATACACTGACCTGTGGATAAATGGGATTGCAAAGCTGGGCATCAAGCTAAGCTTTAGGAAGAAAAAAGGAGGTTTTGTAATCTTCTCATAATCACAGAATCATTCCAGTTGGAAAAGATCTTTAAGATCACCAGATCCAACCATTTCCTGCCTCCACCAAGGCTGGTGCTAAATCATGTCTGTCAACAGCACATCTTTGCCTCTTGTCAACACCTTCAGGGATGGGGATTTTACCACCCAGCCTGTTCCCAGGTTTCAGAACCCTTTCAGTGAAGAAATGTTTCCTAATATCCACAGAATCACAGAATCACCAGGGTTGGAAGAGACCTCAAAGATCATCGAGTCCAACCTGACACCACAGACCTCATGACTAGGCCATGGCACCAAGTGCCACATCCAATCCCCTCTTGAACACCCCCAGGGGTGGTGACTCCACCACCTCCCTGGGCAGCACATTCCAATGGCTAACAACTCTTTCTAGGAAGAACTTTCTCCTCACCTCCAGCCTAAACTTCCCCTGGCGCAGCTTAAGACTGTGTCCTCTTGTTCTGGTGCTGGGTGCTAAAGAGAAGAGACCAACCACCTCCTGGCTACAACCAACCTTCAGGTAGTTGCAGAGAGCAATAAGGTCTCCCCTGAGTCTCCTCTTCTCCAGGCTAAACAATCCAACCTAGATCTGCCCTGATGCACCTCGAGGCCACTTCCTCTTGTCTTCACAGTGTGGCTCATGGAGGTGATCCTGATCCCAGCTTGGGAATGGAGGGATGGTGTCACATCCCAGGAGGAGTGAGGATAAAGTCCATTGTTTGCAATCATAGTCCATTTGACTGACCCTGCACAGGATTCTGCTCTGTAAGCTGCATGGCATCATGATGTTTCAGAAGAGATTGGCAAAAATCTCATTGCCTTTATTAGAAACAACCCCAAGCTGTCAGGCCAAAGGGAGCACAAGCACTGGGCAAGTGCTCTGGAGGGCAGAATATTTTGCCTTGTGCTTACCAGTTGACAGGTTTCCACTGTCTGATGTGCCTAGGCAATTATTTACCCTTTAAAATGAGGGACAGGCAAGCAGCACCAGAACAAGAGGTCACAGTCTCAATCTGTGTCAGGGGAAGTTTAGGCTGGAGATGAGGAGAAAGTTCTTCCCAGAAAGAGGACTTGGCTATTGGAATGTGCTGCCCAGGGAGGTGGTGGAGTCCCCATCCCTGGAGATGTTCAAAAAAGGCTTGGATGTGGCACTTGAAGCCATGGTTTAGTAGTCATGAGGTGTTGGATGACAGGTGATGATCCCTGAGGTCTTTTCCAACCTTATTGATTCTATGATCAATGAGTACAATGGTTAACCCAGCACCTGTCAAGTCCAGCACTACACCATGGCCCTCGGCACCACATCTTTGTGTCTTTTCAATATTTCCAGTGATGGGGACTGCACTGCTTCCCTGGGCAGTTTGTTCCAAAGCTTGAAAACTCTTCCACTAAAGAAAGTTTTTCCAGTGTCCACTCTAAACTGCAGCACCTGGCACTTGGACTTGTTGAATGCCATCCTGTTGGACTCTGCCCATCTATCCAGCCTGGCAAGGTCCCTCTGCAGAGCTCTCCTACCCTGTAACAGATCAACTCCTGCCCCCAGCTTGGTGTCATCTGCAAATTTGCTGATGATGGACTCAATGCCCTCATCCAGATCATCAATAAAGATATTGAACAGGATGGGGCCCAGCACTGATCCCTGGGGCACACCACTGGTGCCTGGCTGCCAGCTGGCTGTGGCACCATTCACCACCACTCTCTGGGCTCAGCCTCCAGCCAGTTCCTAACCCAGCTCAGAGTGCTGCTGTCTAAGCCATGGGCTGACAGCTTGGCCAGGTCTTCTCCAAAATAAATGACTTTATGAATCTACAACTCCTCAGAATGAAAGAAGAGTAATTATATGTCTTAGAGTAGGAACCACAGTAGGAAGAAGAAGTTTCAAAGTGGACTCTACACAGCTAATGAACACCAGTCTTACAATACAATACAATACAATAAATCCAGGTTGGAAGAGACCTTCAAGATCATTGTGTCCAACCTATCAACCAATCCAACCACCTAAACAACAAGATCATGGCACCCAGTACCCCATCAGTCTCCTCCTGAATACCTCCAATGATGGTGACTCCACCACCTCCCTGGGCAGCCCATTCCAATGGGCAATCACTCTCTCTGTATAGAACTTCTTCCTAACATCCAGTCTAAACCTCCCCTGGCGCAGTTTGAGACTGTGTCCTCTTGTTCTGGTGTTGCCTGCCTGGGCAAAGAGACCAACCTCTGCCTGTCTACAATCTCCCTTCAGGTAGTTGTAGAGAGCAATAAGGTCAATAGGTAACATGTCAGAGGACCTAACCCTGCACCTGTAAAGTCATGAGAAGTTTCTGTCTTCACAGAGGTGCAACATCAGACCTTTGAGTCTGAGGTGAATTTGCATCCTGCCAGTAGTGCCTTCTGAGTGCTGTGGCTGTCCTTCCATCTACTTGTGCCTTCTGAGTGCTGTGGCTGTCCTTCCATCTACTTGTGCCTTCTGAGTGCTGTGGCTGTCCTTCCATCTGCTTGTGCCTGGGAGCCACTGAATATTGGGCTGCTTAACTGATACAACTCTATTTTGATTGTATTCTCAGGCAAATGCTGACCTTGCTAAGTGAAGGCTTTTGCTTTCTGACTTTTTTCTTGCACTTGCCAGTCTGGCAATTAATATGTGCTTAATACAATCCAAAATGAATCACTCCTGAAAGTAATTATCTGCTAATTATGCAATTAGTTTATTTTATAGGGTGGGGGGGGGCCCAACCCTGTAAAGTACTTCAATTATAGTTTCTTTGGAAAAAATCAAGTCAACTACTACTTGACTTAAATAATCATTTATGAAATGATTTGTCACTTGACATTTGAAGACTTTAGGTACTCTTACAGCAGTGGTATTGTATACCTAATAAAATGAATTATTTCTTTTTTATCTGGGATTTTTGTTCCCCAGTATTAAAAATCAGAAGTAGAATCATGGAATCAACCAACTTGGAAAAGACCTCAGAGATCACAGAATCAATAAGGTTGGAAGAGACCTCACAGATCACCAAGTCCAACCTGTCACCACAGACCTCATGACTAAACCGTGGCAGCAAGTGCCACATCCAATCCCCTCTTGAACACCTCCAGGGATGGGGACTCCACCACCTCCCTGGGCAGCACATTCCAAAAGCTAACATCTCTCTCAGTGAAGAACTTTCTCCTCACCTCCAGCCTAAACTTCCCCTGGTGCAGCTTGAGACTGTGTTCTCTTGTTCTGGTGCTGGGTGCCTGGGAGAAGAGACCAACCCCCACCTGGCTACAACCTCCCTTCAGGTAGTTGTAGACAGCAATGAGGTCTCCCCTGAGCCTCCTCTTCTCCAGGCTAAGCAACCCCAGCTCCCTCAGTCTCTCCTCACAGGGCTGTGCTCCAGACCCCTCCCCAGGACATTCCAATGGCCAATTCCTCTTTCCCCTCACCTTGAGCCTCATCTTCCCCTGGTGGAGCTTGAGACTGTGTCCCTAAACATTTGCCTGAAATTATCAGGTGATAGTTTATAGGAATGAATTCATAGCAGATTATTACACATTTGCCTCATTTAGGAAAAGTTTCTTTCCTGACAGAGTGGTCAGGTGCAGGAAAAGGCTGCCCAGGGAGGTGGTGGAGTCACCATCCCTGGAGGTGTTCAAGAAGTGTGTAGGTGTAGTGCTTCAGGATACAGGTCACAGTAGTGGGGTTGTGGTTGGACTTGATGATCTTGGACTTGATGATCTTGAAGGTCTTTTCCAACCTTCATGATCCCATGATTCTATGAAATAAATCTTTCAAAGTTAGATTAGAAGAAGGGGGTTGGAGTAATTTGTGTAAACAAGGCTGCTCAGGTGGAGTTCTTGGTGTGTTTGATGCTTAGTTTTCTCTTTAGGCTTTTCCAATCTCTGGGCTTTTGTTGCTTCATTGTGGTGTTGTTGCATCTCACAAGTGGCAGCCTCTCTCCACGTAGATGAAGAATGCTTTGTCCAAGCAGAATGTTGTGTCAAAATTCTGTCTGACTAGCCAGAACCCAAACCAGCCCTTGTGATCCACATGAGCTCAGTCTATTCTGTTTGGCCAGCCCCTCTATCAACACACTGACCACTTTGCTGATTGATGTGTAGGAAGCTTAAACCAGGTACAGCTCCCCAGGGAATAGTCCAGATCCATAACAGAGGAGATGGAGTATTGCAGTGACTTTCCTCTCTGCTGAGTATTGCATCATGGTGATAGAATGGATAGATTGGATGGATGGGCCAACATTAACAGGGTGAGCTTCAACAAGGCCAAGTGCCAGGTCCTGCTCTTGGGGCACAACAACCCCAAGCAGTGCTACAGGCTTGGGGGAAGTGTAGCTGGAAAGCTGCTGGCAGAAAGGGACCTGGGAGTGCTAACAGACAAGCAGCTGAATAGGAGCCAGCAGTGTGCCCATGTGGCCAAGAAAGCCAAAGGCATCCTGGCTTGTGTTAGACATGCTGTGTCCAGCAGGAGCAGGGAGGGGATTGTCCCCTGGGACTCAGCTCTGGGGAGGCCACACCTGGAGTATTGTGCTCAGTTTTGAGCACCTCAATACCAGAGAGGTGTGGAGGTGCTGGAGCCAGGGCAGAGGAGGGCAAGGAAGCTGTGAAGGGCCTGGAGAATAAATCTGGTGAAGAGTGACTGAAAGAGCTGGGACTGTTTAGTTTGAAACAGAGGAGGCTGAGGGGAGACCTCATTGTTCTCTACAACTCCTGAAAGCACATTGTGGAGAGGTTGGTGCTGGTCTCTTCTCACAGCTAATTAGCAAAAGAACAAGAGGGAAGGGCCTCAAGCTGCAGCAGGGTAGGTTTACACTGGACAGTGGGAAACATTTTTTCCCAGCCAGAGTGGTCAGGGATTGGAATGTGCTGCCC
This sequence comes from Colaptes auratus, assembly GCA_015227895.2. Classification (NCBI taxonomy): domain Eukaryota; kingdom Metazoa; phylum Chordata; class Aves; order Piciformes; family Picidae; genus Colaptes; species Colaptes auratus. The sequence continues at coordinate 17,405,998 of JAAWVA010000031.1, forward strand.
AGGGAGGTGGTGGAGTCCCCAAGCCCAGATGTGTTTCAAGGTCGTTTAGATGTGGTGCTTGGGCATATGGTTAGGGGTGAACTCTGTACAGCAGGGTCAATGGTTGGACTTGACGATCCCAAAGGTCTGTGCCAACCCCAATGGTTCTGTGCGTCTGTGAAGGAAGAGGGTTAAGGAGCAGACGATGAGACAAAGCAGTAGGAGGCAGTGCTCCAATCCATAGGAAAGCAGGCTGCTTCAGTTCAGCTGCTCTGAGTTATTTTAATTCACCCCTAAAAGATGTCTCCACTGTGCTTTATCGCCGTAACAATATTGTTCAAGACAATATCTGCGGTGCTCAGAGGGAAGCTCTCATTTGTGCAGAGGAAACAAATCGCATCAGTCAAACAGCGCTTACGACCCCTTCTGCATAGTACTGCAGTAATGTGGGTCTGATTTACTGGTACTCAGACTGCACTGGTAATTAGGAGCTCAAATGAATTTGAAACCTTATTATTGTAAACAACACAGGAAGGCAACGTTGTGCTGCTGGGTAGCTGGGAATCTCAGGCAGAGAGGCGTAAGTTATAAACCTGAGCTGTTAAGTGCTGCTCGACTGCGGCGCTTAGCAAGTCTCTGTTGATGCTAATTGAATTTTTATCAGCATCAAAGAATTCACCAAGACCAAGAGCAGGGTCCTGCAGCTGGGTCGAGGCAAGCCCAGGCACAAATGCAGGCTGGGCAGGGACTGGCTGGAGAGCAGCCCTGAGGAGAGAGACTTGGGGGTGCTGGTGAATGAGAAGCTCACCAGGAGCTCTCAGTGTGCACTTGCAGCCCGGAAAGCAAATCAGAGCCTGGGCTGCAGCAGGAGAAGTGTGGCCAGCAGGGCAAGGGAGGGGATTCTCCCCCTCTGCTCAGCCCTGCTGAGACCCCACCTGGAGTACTGCCTCCAGTTCTGGAGCCCCTATTCCAAGAGGGATCTGGAGGTGCTGGAAGGTGTCCAGAGAAGGGCCACAAGGATGAGCAGAGGGCTGGAGCTGCTGTCCTATGAGGACAGACTGAAGGAGTTGGGGCTGTTCAGTCTGGAGAAGAGAAGGCTCCCAGGTGACCTCATTGTGGCCTTCCAGGATCTGAAGGGGGCCTACAAGAAGGCTGGGGAGGGACTGCTCAGGCTATCAGGGAGTGCTAGGACTAGGGGGAATGGAATGAAGCTGGATGTGAGGAGGAAGTTCTTCCCCATGAGAGTGGTGAAGCCCTGGAATGGGTTGTGCAGGGAGGTGGTTGAGGCCCCATCCTTGGAGGTGTTTAAGCCCAGGCTGGATGAGGCTCTGGGCAGCCTGATCTAGTGTGGGGTTTCCCTGCCCATGGCAGGAGGTTGGAACTGGATGATCCTTGTGGTCCCTTCCACCCTGACTGATACTATGATACTATACTATAATACTAAGCAATATTGTGGAGTTCACCTTTGCTAACAAGGATTTTACCCAAATCTTTGTAGATCTTGCACAAACCTGAGCATGGGAATGGCCGTTGGAATGTGCTGCCCAGGTAGGTGGTAGAGTCACCATCACTGGAAGTGTTTAAGAAGAGCCTGGATGAGACACTTGCTGCCATGGTTTAGTTGATGAGATGGTGTTGGGTGATAGCTTGGACTCGATGATCTCGAAGGTCTTTTCCAGCCTGGTTAATTCTGTATTCTGTATTACATCTAAATGACTAAAAGGAGCTTCTTTACTTTGAGGGTGGTGGAGCACTGGGCCAGGCTGCCCAGAGAGGTGGCAGAATCTCCTTCTATGAAGTCATTCCAAACCCACCTGGACACTGTCCTGTGCAACCTGCTCTTATCCCAGGCAACCTGTCTCTTCTCCCAGGCAACCAGCAGCAGAACAAGAGGACACAGCCTCAAGCTGTGCCAGGGGAGGTTTAGGCTGGCTGTTAGGAAGAAATTCTTCCCAGAAAGGGAGATTGGCCATTGGAATGTGCTGCCCAGGGAGGTGGTAGGGTCACCATCACTGGAAGTGTTCAAGAAGAGAGTGGATGAGGCACTCAGTGCCATGGTTTAGTTGATTAGATGGTGTTGTGTTGGACTCAATGATCTCAAAGGTCTTTTCCAACCTGGTTAATTCTGTATGCTGTAAATGTATGGAGAGAGACCTCAGAGAATGCCATCACAACACTACAAGCCTGTGTTAGGAACCTATGTGATTACTTCCTTAGTCAGAGCTTGTGGCAGTTCCAAAGAGTTTGCCATCAGAGTAGGAAGCCTTCACACTGTCCATGTTGACATTTGGTGGCTGGGGCTGGGATGGAGTAATTAGATTGGCCAAAGGTCTCTGATGAAGCTGGCAACAAGCTCACTTTTGCTGAATGTTGATTGAGTTTCCTAGCTGCAGAATCATCTTTCATCTCGAGAATAATGGGGTTTATTGCCTTCCACAGAGAGAACAGACATGCTGTCATAAAATCAGAGAGTTGTCTGGGTTGGATGGGACTCCAAAGGTCATCTAGTCAAACTCACCTGCAGTGAGCAGGGACATCCTCCACCGAATCAGGCTGTTCAAAGCCCCATCAAATTTGACCTTGAATATCTCCAGGGATGAGGCCTTGACCACCTCCCCAGGCAACCTGTTTCAGTGTTGCACCATTGCCTCTCAATACATTTAAGAGTAGGCTCCTACAGGAGTGAAAAACAACTCCTGTTTTGGACAAAACCAGGTTTTCTCCACATAATCAGATGATCTCTATGCCTCAATTTTGTTAATTTGTTTGTTTGTTTCCTTTTTACATTTCCCCTTCTTCTTCTTTTATCCTCCCTCCCCTCCCTTCACCACTCCCCCACCCTCCCTCCGGTATCTGTACATGAAAACATAGAATCACAGAATCAGTAAGGTTGGAAAAGACCTCAAGGATCATCAAGTCCAACCTGTCACCCAACACCTCATGACTACTAAACCATGGCACCAAGTGCCACATCCAATCCCCTCCTGAACACCTCCAGGGAGGGTGACTCCACCACCTCCCTGGGCAGCACATTCCAAAGGCCAATTACTCTTTCTGGGAAGAACTTTCTCCTCACCTCCAGCCTAAACTTCCCCTGGCACAGCTTGAGACTGTGTCCTCTTGTTCTGGTGCTGCTTGCCTGGGAGAAGAGCCCAACCCCCACCTGGCTACAACTTCCCTTCAGGTAGTTGTAGAGGGCAATAAGGTCTCCCCTGAGCCTCCTCATCTCCAGGCTTAGTAAGTCATAAAGGGGAGGGTTAAAATTCATTGTAATATATAGACTTGCACCTCTGGGAAAGAGAAGACAAGGCCTCCTCCTTAGAAATGGAGGCAGAAAAGCTAGAGAGCCCCCATGTTGTCACCATGAATGTGCATCTTTAAGGTGTCTGCCTGCTCTGCTCAGTAACTTCTGATTTCTTTACTTTGCTCCCTTAATCTGTTTTTTACTGAGCATCGATTTCAGTTCATCTCATTTCTGGAAGTGGTGTAGCAAAGATTATCTTTCAATAGGCTCCGAGCATGAGTGGCTTAGTAAAAGTCTCTCATCTTATTAGAGGTTTATATTCTTACAGCAGGCTCTCTTGCTGTTGGAGCACACAGGCTGGTGCTGCAGACAGGTGTATCTACAAAGACTTCCTTAACTCCTTAGGTAACTGCTTGCAATGTCATTGAAAGCTACACACTTGCTAGGTGAGAGAGATGGAGATTAGCAGAGAATCATAGAATTGTTAGGGTTGGAAGGAACCAAAAGCATCATCTACCCCCACCTGGCTCCAACCTCTTATCAGGGAGTTGTAGAGAGTGATGAGGTCTCCCCTCAGCCTCCTTTGCTCCAGGCTAAACACACCCAGTTCCTTCAGCTGCACCTCACCATCCCTGTTCTCCAGACCCTGCCCCAGCTTTGTTACCCTTCTCTGGACAAGCTCCAGCACCTCAATGTCCTTCTTGGAGTGAGGACCACAAAATTGAACCCAGGATGAATGGAATGGAATGGAATGGAATGGAATGGAATAGAATAGAATAGAATAGAATAGAATAGAATAGAATAGAATAGAATAGAATAGAATAGAATAGAATTAACCAAGTTGGAAGAGACCTTTGAGATCATCCAGTTCAGCCTATCACCCAATACGATCTCATCAACCAAACCATGGCACCAAGTGCCTTGTCCAGTCTCTTCTTAAACACCTCCAGGGATGGTGACTCCACCATCTCCCTGGGCAGCACATTCCAATGGCTAATTACTCTTTCTGGGAAGAACTTCTTCCTAACATCCAGCCTCAATCTCTGCTGGCACAGCATGAGGCTGTGTCCTCTTGTTCTGGTGCTGGGTGCCTGCCTGGGAGAAGAGACCAAACCCCACCTGGCTACAACCTCCCTTCAGGGAGTTGGAGAGAGCAAGAAGGTCTCCCCTGAGCCTTCTCTTCTGCAGGCTAAGCAAGCCCAGCTCCCTCAGCCTCTCCTCACAGGGCTGTGCTCAAGGCCTCTCCCCAGCCTTGTTGCCTTTCTCTGGACACCTTCAAGAGTCTCAATGTCCTTCTTAAACTGAGGAGCCCAGAACTGGACACAGGACTCAAGGTGTGGCCTAACCAGTGCTGAGCACAGGGCAGAATGACCTCCCTGCTCCTGCTGTGCCCACTACTCCTGATGCAGGCCAGGATGCCATTGGCCTTCTTGTCCACCTGGGCACACTGCTGGCTCATGTTCAGCTGCTGTCAACCAGTACCCCCAGGTCCCTTTCTGCCTGCCAGTGCCCTCACCAGTGCCCAGGAGAGCGGCACCATCACTGTCCTGGTCCTGCTGGCCACACTGCTGCTGATGCTGTTTCTTATCAAATTTTCCTTAGGATAATTTGCAGCAGACCAGGTTTACAAAAGATTTTATAGACTTCTGGTTTGAAATCTTCTGAGAAAGTGTTTGATTTGTTTTTTGTTGGTTGTTTTTGTTGTTGTTGTTGTTGTTTTCTCCTCTTAGAATGAAGTGGGGTTGTGGACAGTGAAAAATTAATTAAGTGGATTCAATTAACTAATCAGGCAGACTGATGTGTGATTAAACAGGTAGTGTCCAGGAAAGCATTTTAATTACAGCAAAGTATTTCTTTAATCCCTGGCAAATCAAATTAATTCTAGCTTGCTCCAGTCTCTGGTGTTATGTTTTCCCCTGTACTCAGCGCTGGTGAGGCCACACCTTGAGTTCTGGGTTCAAATTTAGGTCTCACACTAGAAGAGAGACATCCCTGGAGTTGTTGAAAAGAGGCAGAGATGTGGTGCTGAGGGACCTGGTTTAGCAACAGCCTTGGTAGAGTCAGGGAATCACAGAATTGTCAGGGCTGGAAGGGACCTCAAGGCTCAGCCAGTTCCAACCATGGGCAGGGACGCCTCACACTACAGCAGGTTGCTCACAGCCACATCCAGCCTGAACATCAAAAACTCCAGGGATGAGGCTGCCACCACCTCCCTGGGCAGCCTGTGCCAGAGTCTCACCACCCTCATGGGGAACAACTTCTTCCTAATGTCTAATCTAAATCTCCCCTCTTCTAGCTTGGATGATTCCCCCAGTCCTATCACTCCCTGACACCCTCAAAAGTCCCTCCCCAGCTTTCTTGTAGCCCCCTTCAGATACTGGAAGGCCACAATTAAGTCTCCTTGGAGCCTTCTCTTCTCCAGACTGAACCACCCCAACTCTCTCAGTCTGTCTTCATAGCAGAGTGGCTCCAGCCCTCTGCTCATCCTCATGGCCCTTCTCTGGACACCTTCCAGCACCTCTAGATCCTTCCTGGAACAGAGGTTCCAGAACTGGACAGAGCTCCAGGTGTGGGCTCACCAGAGTGCTGCAGTACTCTTGCTGCAGCCCAGGCTCTGCTTGGCTCTCTGGGCTGCAAGTGCTGACTGCTGGCTCCTGTTGAGCTTCTCCTCCACCAGCATCCCCAAGGTCTTTTCTTCAGGGCTGCTCTCAGGCCAGTCCCTGCCCAGCCTATATCAGTGCCTGGGATTGCCCTGCCCCAGCTGTAGGACCCTGCGTTGGTCTTGTTGAATGGTTGGACTGTTTTATTTCCCAACTGACACAATGCTATGATTCTGTGATTCAGTTTTGCTCTAGAGTCACGGAGTAATGACTGGTCCTAGACTGATGACAGATAGGAACTCAACATCTCCAAGTCATATGACCAGTGATAAGTATTTGAGTTAGGAGTGGGGGACAAAATCCATGAGAGCACCAAGGTACCTGATGTGCATTTTGCTGCTTGACTCCTATTGTTATCCTGAAAACCCATAACCAATTTATGGAGGTTTGTCTGGGTGGCTCAATGCAGAAAAATGCCTGAGCTACCTTTGAATGAATTGGTGCCAGGACTAAAGCCAGTCTGTGTGTTAGGCTGGCACTCATCCTTCTCTGACGGGCTATTGGATGCCTCCTCCTTGGAGGTGCTCAAAGCCAGGTTGGATGAGGTCTTGAGAAGCTGAGTCTGGTTGAGAGGCATCCCTGCATATTGCAGTGGGGTGGGAGTAGATGATCATCATCACAGTATCATCATAGAATCAGTCAGGGTTGGAAGGGAGCACAAGGATCATCTAGTTCCAACCCCCCTGCCATGGGCAGGGACACCCCACACTAGAGCAGGCTGGCCCCAGCCTGATGATCTCTAAGGTCCCTTCCTACCTGAGCCATTCTGATTCCATGAATTGTCAAAATTGCAAATCTGAAAGGGAAAAGCCACTCTGCACCTGTGAAGATTGGATATATATATCATACAGTCATTGAATAGTTTGGGTTGGAAGGGACCTTAAAGATCATCAAGTTCCAAACCCCCTGCCATGGGCAGGGACACCTCCTGCTAGCCCAGGTTGCTCAAGGCACCATCCAACCTGGCCTTGAGCGCACTTCCAGGCTTGGAGCCTCCACAGCTTCTCTGAACAACCTGTTCCAGTGTCTCACCACTGTCATGGGGAAGAATTTCTTCCTAATGTCCAACCTAAATCCAGCTTCTTCCAGTTTCAAGCCATTACTCCTCGTGCTGTCCCGGTGTGTGTTGTATATGATGGCCTGGGCAAGTATTTCTCTTCTAAAGCTCCCAGGAGTCATGTGGGTATTTTGCTCTGATTTATAGTTGCATATAGCTGAAATGATCCCAAATGCCTCTGCAATGGGAGCTCTGATGAAAGACTGTGGAGGATGTTCAGTGGAATTAAATTGATTTAGCTTTGCCTATAGGCTCTTTGCTGAGTCAGAGCCTGAATTCTGGTGGCAACAGAACTGTCTAGCAATCAGCCCCCACTGCAATGCAACTTGAAAGCCTTTTGGGAATGGGTTATTAAGAAATAAGAACATCAGTTTCTTGAGATGGAGTGAAATGGAGTTTACCTGCTTGAAAATCCAACTGCCTAAAAAAGAATAAATTAACTAATAAAAGAACACCGAGGGGTTTGTTCAGAATTCCTGCAGAATCCTGAGTTGATTCTATCAAACAAGGTGCAGTTACTCTTCCTTCTCACAGCTCTCCTCCCCTGTAGAATGAAGGCAAAGAGTGGAGAGGAAAATACTCATAGAATGAATAAGATTGGAAAAGACCTCAGAGATCATCAAGTCCAACCTCTCACCCAACACCTCATGGCTAACTAAACCATGGCTGCAAGTGCCACATCCAATCCCCTCCTGAACACCTCCAGGAATGGTGACTCCACCACCTCCCTGGGCAGCACATTCCAATGGCCAATCTCTCTTTATGGGAAGAATTTCTTCCTCATCTCCAGCCTAAACTTCCCCTGGTGCAGTTTGAGACTGTGTCCTCTTGTTCTGGTGCTGGCTGCCTGGGAGAAGAGACCAACCTCTGCCTGGCTACAACCTCCCTTCAGGGAGTTGTAGAGAGCAAGAAGGTCTCCCCTGAGCCTCCTCTTCTCCAGGCTAAGCAACCCCAGCTCCCTCAGCCTCTCCTCACAGGGCTGTGATCCAAACCCCTCCCCAGCCTCATTGCCCTTCTCTGGACACCTTCAAGAGTCTCAATGTCCTTCTTAAACTGAGGGGCCCAGAACTGGACACAGGACTCAAGGTGTGACCTAACCAGTGCTGAGTACAGGGCAGAATGACCTCCCTGCTCCTGCTGGTCATGCTGTTTCCGATGCAGGCCTGGATGCCATTGGCCTTCTTGGCCCCCTGGGCACATCTTTAATCTGAACTTTCTATGAAGCTCCAACACACACAACTACTTTGTTCTTCGATAGAGTAACACTTGCTACTGGCTCTGACTTCACTGACCATTAGAAAGCAAATTATCTGGATTCCTATAATGCACACAAGATTTGTACAGATCCTGTCTTATTCTTACTCCTGTCCTGTGGAATTGCTCCAACAGTGGAATTTTTCCCTTTGTCACTTTTAGTTAATGTTTCTTCATTTCTCCTTTCACAATCACAGAATGCCAGGCTTTGGAAGGGACTTTTGGAGATCATCTAGTCCAACACCCCTGCCAGAGCAGGGTCACCTAGAGTAGGAACACACCTAGGTGGGTTTTGAAAGTCTCCAGAGGAGACTCCCCAAGCTCTCTGGGCAGCCTGCTCCAGGGCTCCAGCACCCTCACAGTGAAAAAGCTGAAGTGGAACCTCCTGTGCTCCAGCTTGCACCCATTGTTCCTTGTCCTATCATTGGGCACCACTGAAAGGAGCCTGGCATCTTCATCTTGACAGCTACCTCTCAGATATTTATAGACATTGATCAGATCCCCTCTCAGTCTTCTTTTCTCCAGACTAAACAGTCCCAGGGCTCTCAGACTTTCTTTACAGGAGAGACGTTCCAGTCCCTTCATCATCCTCATAACAATCCACTGGACTTTCTCCAGCAGATTCCTGTGTCTCTTGAGCTGGGGAGCCCCGAACTGGAGCCAGTATTCCAGGTGTGGTCTCACCAGGGCAGGGTAGAGGGGCAGGAGAACCTCCCTAGACCTGCTGGTCACAGTTTTCACAGCCTTTTCCCCAGGCTACCATTGGTGACAGTGGGACATTGCTGGGGTCCTCACACCAAGAAGGACATTGAGGAGCTGGAGCATGTCTGGGAAAGAACATCAAAGCTGTTGAAATTTCTGGAGAACAGGGCTGGTGAGGCTCAGCTGAGGGAACTGGGATTGCTTAGTCTGGAGAAGAAGAGCCTAAGGGGAGATCTGGTTCTCTACAACTCCCTGATAGGAGGCTGAAGGGAGGTGGGGGTTAGTCTCTTCTCCCTAGTAATAAATATTAGGATGAGAAGCAATGGTCCCAAGGTGTGCCAGAAGGGGTTGGACATTAGAAGAAACTTCTTGACCAAAAGGGTATGAAAGACTGGCACAGGCTGCCCAGGGAGGTGGTTGAATCCCTAACCCTGGAGGTGTTTCAAGGAGACAGAGATGCGATGCTGAGGGGGATGGTTTGGCACCAGCCTTGCAGAATGGTTGGACCTGCGGATCTTACAGATCTTTTCCAACCAGAATGATTGATTCTATGATTGCTCTTCACATGCCCTGTACAATGTTTTTCTTAGCCCTACAAGTTACTTTAAAGGCTCCTGTAAGGTGTTTTTCCTGCCTTGTTGCTCTGATCATGAGCATGAGATTGAACACATCCAAGTGCCGGGTTCTGCACATTGGCCACAGCAACCCCAGGCAGTGCTACAGGCTGGGGGCAGAGTGGCTGGAGAGCAGCCAGGCAGAGAGGGACTTGGGGGTACTGGTTGATGGTAGGCTGAACATGAGCCTGCAGTGTGCCCAGGGGGCCAAGAGGGCCATAGGCATCCTGGCCTGCATCAGGAAGAGTGTGGCCAGCAGGAGCAGGGAGGTCATTCTGCCCCTGTACACTGCACTGGTTAGGCCACACCTTGAGTCCTGTGTCCAGTTCTGGGCCCCTCAGTTTAGGAAGGATGTTGAGATGCTGGAAGGTGTCCAGAGAAGGGCAACAAAGCTGGGGAGGGGTCTGGAGCACAGCCCTGTGAGGAGAGGCTGAGGGAGCTGGGGTTGCTTAGCCTGGAGAAGAGGAGGCTCAGGGGAGACCTTCTTGCTCTCTACAACTCCCTGAAGGGAGGTTGTGGCCAGGTGGGGGTTGGTTTCTTCTCCCAGGCGACCAGCACCAGAACAAGAGGACATAGTCTCAATCTGTGCCAGGGGAGGTTTAGGCTGGATGTTGGGAGGAAGTTCTTCACAGAGAGAGTGATTGGCCATTGAAATGTGCTGTCCAGGGAGGTGGTGGAGTCACCATCACTGGAGGTGTTCAGGAGGAGACTTGCTGGGGTGCTTGGTGCCATGGTTTAGTTGATTAGGTGGTGTTGGTTGATAGGTTGGACGCCATGATCTTGAAGGTCTTTTCCAACTTGGTTTATTCTATTTTCTATTGTATTCTATGCTATGTTATGCCATTCCATTCCATTCCATTCCATTCCATTCCATTCCATTCCATTCCATTCCATTCTATTCTATCATAGCACCCATTTTGCCCACATGTCCATAAGCTCTTCTTTCCCACATCAAACCTAATCTATGTAGTTGTTGAAGGTCCTTTTTGATTTAGCTTTTGTTGAGCTGCTTGATTTGTTTTATGATGTGCTATGAAGTAGGAATTCTAGTCTTATTATTTGTCCTGTTTCTTCTTTTTGAATTCTCATGCCCACAGAGTCTGCAAACAGGAGGCCAAATGAGCAGAGCAAAGGCACTCTGGGCTGTTCACTCAGCCCTAAATCATCTCCAAGTTAATCCACATAGTGTTTGTCCATGTCCATTTTTTTGTCCACTAAGTCTTATTTAGTGAACATAATGTTCTAAAGGTGCCATATTTTAAAGAAGTTCAGATATTTTATGTTCTTGATTGTGTTCCATATCCCCTATCCTCTGAATTGCTCATAAATCTGGGCTGGTTGGTTGCCATTTGCTCAGTTTCACTCCACTACTTCCTGTAGCCTTTGTGGGACAAAGCTGGGTAGTTCATCACATTTCCACTCCATTTGAATGTAACATCTGTCACTGAACATTACACTGGTTACTGTCCTCAGATGAAAAAGACACTCATAATGGGAGGGAAGGGTCTGTTGAAGCTGAGGGAGCTTTGTTTTATTTTCATGTTTTAATTAATCACATTAATCATAGACTTGGTTTTGGTTTCCTGATGGACTGAGCCTGTCTTGGGAGTAATACCATCAGCTATTTCCTCTTTACGTCTCTCTTTGGAGAGAGAAGGCAGAGGAGGAGGGGGGAATCACAGCATTAAGTCATGTCTGTCTGTAGCAATAATCTGAGTATTGCACAAAAAGAGAAGCAGTGAATGACAAAGTTTTATACTGCCCTTGATAGAGAGGACAGGATGCTTGCTGAGAGGCTCCTCCAGCTCCTCTCCATGCTGGAATTAGAAAGCAATCAAGGATTTCTTCCCCTTGATTGTTTTCTAGTTCCATTGCTTTGGAGGCTCTGCTCGTGAAAAGAATAGAGTAGAATAGAATAAAGTAGAATAGAATAAAGTAGAGTAGAGTAGAATAGAATGGAATAGAATAGAATGGAATAGAATAGAATAGAATAGAATAGAATAGAATAGAATAGAATGGAATGGAATAGAATAGAATAGACCAGGTTGGAAGAGACCTTTGAGATCATCCAGTCTAACCTATCATCCAACACTATCTAATCAACTCAACCATGGCACCAAGCACCCCATCCAGTCTCTTCCTAAACACCTCCAGGGATGGTGACTCCACCACCTCCCTGGGCAGCACATCCCAATGGCCAATCTCTCTTTCTATTAAGAACTTCTTCCTCACCTTCAGCCTAAACCTCCCCTGGTGTGGCTTGAGACTGTGTCCTCGTGTTCTGGTGCTGGTTGCCTGGGAGAAGAGAACTTCATTTGATATGTCCATGGGATGTAGGGCAGCTGAAGGATTCCTGGGTCATTGTACCAAGCCTTCCTCTCACAGGCACACAGAAAATCAGGAAAATCCATTCTGAAATTAGTGAAACTCTTTGTCCATGGCATGGCAAATTATTGAAATCTTTTCCACCTGTGCTCAAATCTGTCAGGTTTCATAGGCGCATACCTTTGAGGTTTCACTTCAAAATAGAATCACAGAATTGTCAGGGTTGGAAGGGGCCTAAAGGATCAGCCATGGCCAGGGACACCTCACACTACAGCAGGTTGCTCACAGCCACATCCAGCCTGGCTGCAAACACCTCCAGGCAGGAGGCTTCCACCACCGCCCTGGGCAACCTGTGCCAGGTTCTCACCACCCTCATGGAGAACAACTTCTTCCTAACATAGTTTTGCTCCATCCCCCCCAGTCCTATCACCCCCTGACATCCTAAAGAGTCCCTCCCCAGCTTTCTTGTAGCCCCTTTCAGATACTGGAGGGCCACAATGAGGTCTTCTGGGAGCCTTCTCTTCTCCAGACTGAACAGCTCCAACTCTCTCAGTCTGTCCTCACAGGAAAGGAGCTCCAGCTCTCTGCTCATCCTCATGGTCCTTTTCTGGACATGTTCCAGCACCTCCAGATCCTTCCTGTAATAGAGGCTCCAGAACTGGACATAGTGCTCCAGGTTGGGTCTCATCAGAGTGGAATAGAAGGGGAGAATCACCTCCCTCGACCTGCTGGCCACATGTCCTATGTTCCACTCTGTTTCCCCTTGTCCTGTGACTGGGCACCACTGAAAAAAGTCTGTCCCCATCATGTTTAAAATGTATCCAGGTAATCTGTTTCCCACACTCAACAGAGAATCCTCTGGATTATTCTCAAGTTGTTTTTCTTGAGTTTTTATTAGCCAAAGGTACAATGGTTTCAGGATCATTGGGAGTTTAGTCTGCAGCCTAATAGCCAGTTCACCCTGAGCCCAAGATGATCAGTTATGAATTTCCAGCTGTGGTGTTTTGGGTTGTTTTTAATAAAGTCTGTTCCCTCTTTGCTGCCTTAGAAATTAACAATCCTTTCTTTTCTTGATGCTCAGTTTCCAAATATGCCAAGATAGTTGTCTCCTCTCTCTCTAGCCATCACTCAGCCATGCTGTACCTGATTAGTTCTTTTCATCTTTGCTAATAATGCCTCATGTGATTAAAAGCTCACAAGGAATGCATTAAAAATGTACTTTCTTTTCATATCATATCAGCAGGGCTATGTCAAGTCCTAGCAAAGCACATAGCAGAGCAGCCTGAAGTGCTCTGGCCAGTTTTTAAACGGGCAGCAGGTCCTGCAGGTAAGAGAAGAGATTGTGCGTGGTGGTATTTCATAGAATCTCAGAATCAATGAGGTTGGAAAAGACCTCAGAGATCATCAAGTCCAACCTATCACCCAACACCTCATGACTAGACCATGGCACCAAGTGCCACATCCAAACACCTCTTAAACACCTCCAGGGATGGGGACTCCACCACCTCCCTGGGCAGCACATTCCAATGGCTAACAACTCTCTCTGTGAAGAGCTTCCTCCTCACCTCCAGCCTAAACTTCCCCTGGCACAGCTTGAGACTGTGTCCTCTTGTTCTGGTGCTGGTTGCCTGGGAGAAGAGACCAACCCCCCCCGGCTACAACCTCCCTTCAGGGAGTTGGAGAGAACAAGAGGGTCTCCCCTGAGCCTCCTCTTCTCCCAGCCAGAGTCACTGGGTTTGTCCAGGTTAGATCACAGGATGTTGGAGGTTGGAATATCACTCCTGCCTTGTCCTACAGCTGGATAGAGAATCAGGGCAAAGAGACTCAACACTGATAAGGTACTTGGTCTCCTCTCTGTCCAGAGGAAACAAACATTCCACTACCACATTGGTGGTATTTATAGTATGACACTTAAGACTACCTGGGCAGGTTTTCACCTTGGACATTTCCTCATGCTGTCTCAGTCCAAAGAGGGAAAGAGACTCAGCTCTTTTGACTATTCCCCTGTTATGAAATTAGAGACAAAAACAAGGCCAAAATATCAACAGCCCATGAGGCTATTTATTAACAGAATGAAGTGGATGGAAAAGAAGAAGGGAGAGAGAGAGGGGGAGAGGGAGAAGACAGAGAGAATAGGACAGGAATTATATTACCACCCCTCCCATCCCATAAGACGGTTTGGATCTGTGGAGGAAGGCTGCTGCAGCTTTGGTGTGGAGGAGAGGTCATCCCTGTTGGCTGTGCTGTCCTCCCTCTGCTGGAGGAGGAGAGGGAGAGATCCCAGAGTCCAAATCCAAGGCCTTCTCTGAGCAGCCTCTTCAGCTCCAGGAGTTGCAGCAGGTGGAACTTAGGACACAGAGAGAGGCTTCCTCCTGGTCTGCTGCTTCCAGGCTCCATGGTGATGTCTTTCCTCCTGTGTCCTTTTCTCTCCTGGTATTTTCTTCTCTGGTTTTCTCCTCCTGAGCAGGCATTGCTCAGGTCTTTGATACAGTTTTTTAGTCACAGTTTTTTTAGGCATGTGTCCAGGTGGTGAATCCATTGTCCTCTTCACCATCCTCCCTTTCCAGGGTAGCTGATGGGTAGAGATGATCTTGTCTGGTGCCATTCCAGAGCATCCTTATCCAGTGGTGTCTGCTCACCATCCCCTCCCTTGGCAGCTATTGTCTGGGTGAGGAGCAAAGGTGATTTTATCTTTGCTGCTTCACATCAAGAGAGACAGGATTGAGTCTGTTACACATACTTCTTGGTAGCAATACTCACTACACCAAGCTACATCTGTGTCCTGATTTTGCTGAGACAGAATCACAGGCCAGCCATGGGCTGCAGGCCACCACCAGTTCTGAGTCAGCCAGGACACAGCTGAGTGAGGCTGCAGGTGGAGACCAGACCATCAGCATCACACTCAGGATATAGGAGGAAGTTGGCTGAGGTGAGGGGAGTTCCTGCTAGAACCTTCTGCTTGGCTCCTGGAGAACCTTCTGCGTGGCTTCTCCTCTCCCTGCTCTCCCCTCCTGCTCTCGAGGACTGCTGCCTGGTTAGTGTGACTGCTGCATCTTTGCTGGGCTGAGTATATCTTTGACTTGTGTTGGCATTAGTATTCATTTGGCTGTTTCATTAAATCCCCTTTTCACCTCTGGGTCTCCTTTTCACCTCTGGGTCTCCTTTTCACCTCTGGGTCTCCTTTTCACCTCTGGGTCTCCTTTTCCTCATTCCCCTTCTCTGCTGGGGAGAGGTCATAGAACAACTGCTGTAGTTTAGCCCCTGGATGGGCTGAATGTGGGCAATCTGTTTTCATGGAAGAGTTTGCTGTGTACCTGTGACACATGCACCTTACCTTTCTGCACATCCCTAGGATGCTCATGTTAAAAAAGAAAAGATTATTGCACTGGAATCCATTGTGCTGAAATGCAGGATCGAACCCAGGAGGAGCTAGGTCAGCTGTGAGAGTGAGTCAGTTGCTTTTGTAGGTGGACAAAAAAAAGTCGTTCTCTTCAGTCTCAAAACATGTGCCTGCTAGGTTCTTATGTTGCACAGCAGCAGGTTTTAAACAGCTTCTGGAATGCACTGTGAAATCATGCACGCACAGAACAGCCCCTAAAATCCATTGGAAGGGACCTTGAAAGATCACCTCATCTCAAGCCCAGATGAAGTTGTTTAGCACCCTGTCCAGCCTTAAAAGCCTCCAGTGATGGGGACTCTGCTACATTCCTGGGGAGGCTGTTCCAGTGATTTATTGTTGCTGCTGCAAAGAGTTTATTTTTTCAGATCAAGATGAATCCTCCTTCAGTACAACTTGTACCTGTTGTCCCTCATCTTCTCCACCTAGCTTCTTGGGAAGAGAGAGCCTCTACCCTCTTTGCAGCCACCCTTTAAGTACTGGAAAACTGTGGTGAAATCTCCCAAGGTCTTCTCTTCCCCATGGAGAAAGGACCCAACTCCTATGGTCTTTCCTTGAAGCACAGATTCTTAAGCCCTCCTCTTTGTGGGCCTCCTTTGGATGGTCTCTAGTGGGTCTACATCATTCTTGAATTTCAGGGACCAGAACTGGACACAGTAGTCCAGGCAAGCACTGTGTAGAGTGGGATGATCACATCTCTATCTCTGCTGGAAAGCAGCTTGGAGAAGCTTTAGTTTCATAGTTTCATTGTTTCAGTTAGGGTTGGAAGGGACCACAAGGATCATCTAGTTCCAACCCCCCTGCCATGGGCAGGGACACTCTACACTAGATCAGGCTGGACAGAGCCTCATCCAGCCTGGGCTTAAACACCTCCAGGGACAGGGCCTCAACCACCTCCCTGGACAACCCATTCCAGGCCTTCACCACCCTAGGTGGTACTTTGGAGAAGTGTCTTGGAGTCCAGGGGGGTGCTAAATTATCCATAAGACAGCAATCAGTCCTTGTGTCCAAGAAGGCCAATGGCATCCTGCGATGCATTAAGAGGAGTGTGGCCAGCAGGTCAAAGGAGACTTTCCTCCACCTCTACTCTGCCCTGTGAGACCACATCTGGAGTATTGTGTCCAGATGTGGGCTCCCCAGTTCAAGAGGGACAGGGATATCACAGTATCACTGAGGTTGGAAGAGACCTCAAAGCTCATCAAGCTTAACCTGTCACCACAGACCTCATGACTAGACCATGGCACCAAGTGCCACATCCAATCCCCTCTTGAACACCTCCAGGGATGGGGACTCCACCACATCCCTGGGCAACACATTCCAATGGTGAATGACTCTCTCGGTGAAGAACTTTCTCCTCACCTCCCCTGACACAGCTTGAGACTGTGTCCTCTTGTTCTGGTGCTGGTTGCTAGAGAGAAGAGGCCAACCCCTTCCTGGCTACAACCACCCTTCAGAGAGTTGTAGAGAGCAATGAGAGCAATGAGGTCTCCCCTGAGCCTCCTCTTCTCCAGGCTAAGCAACCCCAGCTCCCTCAGCCTCTCCTCACAGGGCTGTGCTCAAGGCCTCTCCCCAGCCTTGTTGCCCTTCTCTGGACACATTCAAGTGTCTTGATGTCCTTCCTAAAGTGAGGGCCCCAGAACTGGACAGAGGACTCAAGGTGTGGCCTAACCAATGCAGAGTACAGGGGCAGAATGACCTCCCTGCTCCTGCTGGCCACACTATTCCTAATGCAGGCCAGGCTGCCATTAGCCTTCTTGGCCACCTGGGCACACTGCTGGCTCATGTTTAGGTAGCTGTCAACCAGCACCCCCAGGTCCCTCTCTGTTTGGCAGCTCTCAGCCACTCTGACCCCAGCCTGTAGCTCTGCATGGGGTTGCTGTGGCCAAAGTGCAGCCCCTGGCACTTGGACTTGTTGAATGCCATCCTGTTGGACTCTGCCCATATATCACAAAGAATGCAACAGAGGCTAATAGGATGATGATGATGGGGCTGGAACATGTGTCTGATGAGGAAAAGCTGACAGACCTGGGGCTGGTTAGCCTGCAGAAAACTGAGAGGGGATCTTATGAATGTTTATAAATACCTGAAGGGTAGGTGTCAAGAAGAAGTACTCAAGCTCTTTTAAAAGGTGTTTTGGGGTAGCATAAGGGGCAAGGGGTACAAACTGGAACCCAGGAAATTCAACCTCAGTGTGAGGGGAAAACTTTTTATGAGGATGACAGAGCCCTGGAGCAGGCTGCCTGAAGGGGTTGTGGAGTCATCTTCTCTAGAGGCTTTCAAGGCCCACCTGGATGTGTTCCTGTGTGACCTGCCCTAGGTGACCCTGCTTTGACAGGGGGGTTGGAATCAGTGAGGTCCCTCCCAACCCCTCCCATTCTCTGCTTCCTGTCCTAGTCACATTAGCATCTGGTTTGTGTCTCTTGATGGAAAATATATATGGTGGTAGCCTTGCAGACCTAATTAGACCGATTTGCTGACAAGACTCTTAAGTTTTGGGTTGTTTGGGTTTTTTACTCAGCCTCATTAATCCATATTTTTCTTAGCTAGTGTGTTTTACTGTCTTAAAGAGGAAGCTTCTCTGTTGGGTCCCTCAACTTTTTTTTTGTCCTCAGGGAGCTCTCTGGTTTCTGTGGGTTTTTTCCTAGCCTGCTGTGAAGTGGCATAGAAGACCATAAAGCCTCTGTGGAGGTTTTTGCCTTGTTCATTATTCATTATCCTTGCCACTGCTGATGGTGACAAATGCCATTTCCTTTAATGACCATCGTTACCCATTGTCATAATTAAGGGAGAACATTTAATGAAACTGACTCTAACACTGCTCTTCATACATCAAATTAAGAGAAGGTGTCACCACTAGGTACACAACATCACCAATCATGTTTAAAGATGAATCAATAAATTAAGCAATCCCTCCTTCTTCATATGACAACTTTGTCTTCCTAAGGGTTTGCAGTGGCAAAGGAAAAAAGGTGCCAGAAGGTCCTTTTTTTTCCTCCTTTCTTTCTTTTGTTTTTCCCTCCCAAATCAGTGGTGCTGTGGGAAGCTGGATTCCTCTGCCACTTCCTGGCTCTTACCAAAGAATGCTTCTTGGTTGCCACTCTGTGCCTGGCTTGTGTATGGCTGCACCTCTCTAATCCAATAGGCACGGTGTCCTCACTCCAAGAAGGACTTTGAGTTCTTGGAGCAGGTCCAGAGAAGGGCAACAAAGCCTGGAGAACCCTGGTGAGGAGCAGCTGAGGGAGCTGGGGGTGTTTAGTCTGGAGAAAAGGAGGCTAAGGGGAGACCTTAAGAAAGGAAGCATGTGGCACAGTTGGTAGCACATAAGACTCTTACTGGGAAGGTGGTGAGTTCAAGCCTGCAGTAGGCAGGAGTGTTCTCTCTGGGCCAGGGGAACTTTCTCCTCACCTCGAGGTCAATGACTCTCTCGGTGAAGAACTTTCTCCTTGAGGCACTTGGTGCCATGGTCTAGTCATGAGGTCTGTGGTGACAGGTTGGACTCGGTGATCTGCAAGGTCTCTTCCAACCTTAGTGATACTGTGATACCTCATTGCTCTCTACAACTCCCTGAAAGGAGATTCAAGTGAGGTGGGGGTTGGTCTCTTCTCCCCAGTAAGAAGTGATACAAGAAGAGTGAATGGCCTAAAATTGTGCTAGGGGAGGTTTAAATTGGTGATTAGGAAAAACTTCTTTGCTGCAGGAGAGGTCAGGGATTGGAACAGGCTGTTCAGGAGATGGTGGAGTCCCCATCCCTGGAGATGTTCAAGAAATGTGTGGCCATGGCACCTTGAGACATGGTTTACTGGGCATGGTGGTGCTGGGTTGATGGTTGGACTCGATGATCCTACAGAGCTTTTCCAGGTCAAACAATTCCATGACACTACAAGTAGCTGCAGCTTATCATTGCTAAGGCTAGCAAAGGTAGTATCATAGTATCAGTCAGGGTTGGAAGGGACCACAAGGATCAGCTAGTTCCAACCCCCCTGCCATGGGCAGGGACACCCCACACTAGATCAGGCTGGCCACAGCCTCATCCAGCCTGGGCTTAAACACCTCCAGGGACTGGGCCTCAACCACCTCCCTGCACAACCCATTCCAGGGCCTCACCACTCTCATGGGGAAGAACTTCCTCCTCCCCTCCAGCCTGAATCTCCCCACCTCCAGCTTCATTCCATTCCCCCTAGTCCTATCACTCCCTGAGAGCCTGAGCAGTCCCTCCCCAGCCTTCTTGTAGGCCCCTTCAGATCCTGAAGGCCCAATGAGGTCACCTGGGAGCCTTCTCTTCTCCAGACTGAACAGCCCCAACTCCTTCAGTCTGTCCTCACAGCAGAGGTGCTCCAGCCCTCTGATCATCCTCCTGGCCCTTCTCTGGACACCTTCCAGCACCTCCAGATCCCTCTTGGAATAGGGGCTCCAGAACTGGAGGCAGTACTCCAGATGGGGTCTCCCCAGAGCTGAGTAGAGGGGGAGAATCCCCTCCCTTGCCCTGCTGGCCACACTTCTCCTGCTGCAGCCCAGGACTGGTCTCTTTAATTTGAGTCACAACTATCTGCATGTCTGCAACAGATGGCCACAAGCTCTGTACCATGGGTCACTGGGGACAGACTGGCATAGATGTCAGAGGTCAGAAGCCATGTTATGTTTTCAAGCTGTTTTTTCCTCAAATACTCCTTTATCTATTGGGCTTGCAGGGCTTAGATATTAGCTTAGATGCTTTAAAGATGACACTCATTTTTAGTCTGGAGAAGAGAAGCCTGAGAGCATATTTAATAAATATTTGCAAATATCTGAGGGCTGGGGCTCAAGAAGGAAGGGACAGGGACAGGCTCTGCTCACCTTGGGCCCTGGGATAGGGCAAGGGGCAATGGATGGAAACTGCAGCACAGGAGGTTCCACCTCAACATGAAGAAGAACTTCTTTACTGTAAGAGTCATGGAGCACTAGAGCAGGCTGCCCTGAGAGGCTGTGGAGTCTCCTTCTCTGGAGACTTTCCATTCCTGTCTGGATGTGTTCCTGTGTGACTTGTGCTGGATTCTGTGGTCCTGCTCTGGCAGGGGGGTTGGACTCAAAGATCTCTAGAGGTCCTTTCCAGCCCCTAACATCCTGTGGTTTCTGTGAGACATGAAGTGTTCATAATGGAGAAAGCTAAGGAAGGTGCAGTCATCGGGTCGGTTCCCTCCATTTCAACAAGTGGAGTCCACAGCTGAGAAACTGTTCCCCCTTTGCTGGGCAGAATAGAGTAAACTGGTTGGAAGAGACCTTCAAGATCATCATGTCCCACCTATCATCCAACCCCACCAAATCAACTAAACCATGCAACCAAGCACCCTATCAAGTCTCCTCCAATGATGGTGACTCCACCACCTCCCTGGGCAGCCCATTCCAATGGGCAATCACTCTCTCTGTGTAGAATTTCTTCCTAACCTCCAGCCTAAACCTCTCTGGCACAGCTGAGACTGTGTCCCCTTGTTCTGGTGCTGCTTGCCTGGGAGAAGAGACCAACCCCCACCTGTCTACAACCTCCCTTCAGAGAGTTGTAGAGAGCAAGAAGGTCACCCCTAAGCCTCCTCTTCTCCAGGCTAAGCAACCCCAGCTCCCTCAACCTCTCCTCACAGGGCTGTGCTCCAAACCCCTCACCAACTTCGTTGCCCTTCTCTGGACACCTTCCAGCATCTCAACATCCTTCCTAAACTGAGGGGCCCAGAACTGGACACAGGACTCAAGGTGTGGACCTAACCAGTGCAGTGCACAGGGGCAGGGGCAGTTGTGCTAGCTGTGCAGGACACCCATCTGGGCTGGTCTAGCCAATCTTTGAGATCCTGTAGGCCATCTGTAGTGACACAGCAAATAATCCATGCTGATTCTGGGAGTCTGGCTCTTTGGGTTGATGGTAGGAAGAACACAACATATGGTAAGTAGGCACAGAGGAAGAGAAATTTAGAGGCAGAACAGGAAAAAAAGAAATTAAAAAAAAGAAGAGAGAAAGGGTTGGAGAGAAGGGAATGGAAAGATCCACGGAGCGTGGGTCAGCATGTGAGGAGATGTGTTTGGCAGCCGTGGGAAGCAGGTGTAGCCATGGATGACTGTAGCGTTTGTGACAGGTTAAGGAGCTCTGGAGTCACTTGTGCAGTCTACATTTTCTCAAAGCAACTGAGGAAAGCCACCTCATCTCTTTCTGCAAGGGCAGGAGGTTCAGCCAGCAGGGAGTGAGTGGCATCCAGGCCTTTATAGCACAAACTGAGAAAGAGCAGGGGAAGAATGGATGATAAAGAGCAATTAAGAGGAGCTTTTACTCTAGTACAGCTCTTGCCAGAGAAATCCCTTACCTCAGAACTAAAATAACTGTTAAAAGAATTGCATTGTAGGCAACTTGTGTAGATGTGCTAAGCAGCTGGAAGTCTTTTGTCTAAGGACTTGGAGGTGCTGGTGGATGAGAAGCTGGACATGAGCCAGCAATGGGCACTGGCAGCCAAGAAGGGCAATGGCAGCCTGGGCTGCATCAGAAACAGTGTGGCCAGCAGATGAGAGAGGAGATTCTGCCACTCTGCTCTGCTCTGATGAGAAGGCTCCAGGGAGACCTCAGAGCAGCATTTCAATATCTGATGGGGACCTACAGGAAAGCTGGGGAGGGACTGTTTAGAAGGGCCTGTGGGGATAGAATGTGGGGCAATGGTTTGAAACTGCAGCAGGGGAGATTTAGGTTGGACATCAGGAGGAAGCTCTTTATTATGAGGGTAGCAAGACACTGGAACAGGCGTGCAGGAATGTAGCTGAGGCCCCATCCCTGGAGACATTCAAGACCAGACTTGATGTGGCCACGGGCAGCCTGATCTAGTTGGAGCCATCCCTGCTGACTGTGGGGGAGGTGACCTCGGAGGGTCCCTTCCAACCCAATGCAATCTCTGGATCTGTACTAAGAGGTGCTGACATTGTTTAGGTTTTGACCCTGATGAAATCAGACCAGTAGAAGGCATATCCTAGGAGCAGCAGCGCTCCAGACCAATTTGGTACCTTGTGGTTCAAAGGGGGAAATATTTGCAGGTCTGAAGCTGTGATTGAAGACTGGGCCTCGATGCAGACAGGGAGGAATACACAGGAGTCTAAAGCATTAAATATTGTGTCTTTCAGAGCTGAAAAAGTCTGAACAAT
The DNA here is from genome assembly GCA_015227895.2 of Colaptes auratus. Taxonomy (NCBI): domain Eukaryota; kingdom Metazoa; phylum Chordata; class Aves; order Piciformes; family Picidae; genus Colaptes; species Colaptes auratus. The sequence continues at coordinate 17,428,376 of JAAWVA010000031.1, forward strand.
GATTGATTCTTTTGTTTGTTTCACGACACGCTCTGGTTTCTTAAGGACTGACTAGGGGTGTCAGCAGCTCACTGGACACTTGGCCTCAACCCTGCTAAACTCTGACAGCTTGCACTCCCTAAGGATTTCACAGACTGGTCTTTGTTGGAAGGAACCTCCAAAGCTCATCCAGTCCAACTCCCTCTGCACTCAGCAGGAACATCCTCAACTAGATCAGGTTGCCCAGAGCCCTGTCCAGCCTCATCTCGAGTATCTCCAGGGATGGGGCATCAACCACTTCCCTGGGCAACCTATTTCAGTGTTCCACCACCCTCATGGTGCAGAACTTGTTCCTAACATCCAATCTAAATCTGCTCTGCTCTAGTTTGAAGCCATTGCCCCTGGTCCTGTCAGTACAGACCTTTGCAAACAGTCCCTCTACAGCCTTCTTGTAGCTCCCTTCAGGAGCTGGAAGGTCTTTATTAGGTTCCCCCAGAGCCTTCTCTTGTGCAGGCTGAGCACCCCCAGCTCCCTCAGCCTGTCCTCACAGCAGAGGTGCTCCAACACCCTGGACCATCTCCATCATCCATTTCTTTTTTCCCCTCTCAGTAGCAGGGACACCTCTTTGAGGACCACTCTCATCTTCAAGGACAGAATGCATAATTGTGTTCATGAGGTGCATCTATCAAAACAGGGAAAGAATTCCCTTGCTGAGTATTAAATGAGAGGTACAGGGACAGAAATTCTTAAAAAGGGGAAAAAAAAAAAGAGAAAAAAGAAATTATATCCTACCTTCCCTTCATAACTTTACCTTCAGATCTCACCTTTCACTATGACTTAAATCAGAGAGCTGCATAAAGAGTAGAATAGAATAGAATTAACCAGGTTGGAAAAGACCTCAGAGATCATCAAGTCCAACCTATCACCCAGCACCATCTACTCAACTAAGCCATGGCACCAAGTGCCTCATCCAGGCTCTTCCTAAACACCTCTTCTCTCTAGCACCCAGCACCAGAACAAGAGGACACAGTCTCAAGCTGTGCCAGGGGAAGTTTGGGCTGGAGGTGAGGAGAAAGTTCTTCCCAGAGAGAGTGATTCGCCATTGGGATGTGCTGCCCAGGGAGGTGGTGGAGTCACCGTCCCTGGAGGTGCTCAAGAGGGCACTGGATGTGGCACTTGGTGCCATGGTCTGGTCATGAGGTCTGTGGTGACAGGTTGGACTTGATGATCTTTGAGGTCTCTTCCAACCTTGGTGATACTGTGACACCTCCAGTGATGCTGACTCCATCACCTCCCTGGGCAGCACATTCCAATGGCAAATCTCTCTTTCTGGGAAGAACTTTCTCCTCACCTCCAGCCTAAACTTCCCCTGGCACAGCTTGAGACTGTGTCCTCTTGTTCTGGTGCTGGCTGCCTGGGAAAAGAGACCAACCCCCACCTGGCTACAACCTCCCTTCAGGGAAGCTGTAGAGAGCAAGAAGGTCTCCCCTAAGCCTCCTCTTCTCCAGGCTTAACACCCCCAGCTCCCTCAGCCTCTCCCGATAGGGCTTGTGCTGCACCAGCCATTTGACACATCCCATTGACTCCCAGCCCGCTAAAACATGAGAGAGTGGGTGCATTTCTGACATCCAGTAAGGAAAGGTGGATCTCATTTGGAAAAAGAGAGAAAACTAGCCCCAAATGACTAACAAACAAAAGAAGACAAAACAAGCTCCCCAAAAAGTATTTACTTCTCAAGGAAACCCATCCCTCATTTTCTCTCTCTCCTTTCTGAAGCTGAGGAATAGATTAAAGCACAACCATGTAATTTATGGCCACTTCTGAGTTATGCACTGTTCACACCTAAAATAGCACAAAGGAGCAAGAAGCACTAGATCAAAACATCCCCATTTTTCTTCACATTGGTTCAGTTCATGAATATATACTGTTTGTGGAATTAATCTCTCTGTCCAAGGAATAGCTTGGGGGGGGGGGGGGAATGAAAAAGCCAACCACCAAAACCACTCTGCCATTGCCAAGTGATGAAAATTCCCTTTGGGGACTCTGTGTATTGCATGCTTGCAAATGTTTGTAGTGTTTTCACCAGGACTGAGAGCGAGTCTGGAGGTTATGTTACAGCTCCACTTACAGAGGTAGGCATCAGGGCTCTGTATCTGTACAACACACACAGCATCATAGAATGGGTTGGGTGGGAGGGGGGGCCTTAAAGTGATTGTGAGAGACTAAATCTTGTCTCTCTTGATGGGACTCAACAAAGGTAAAATCACCTTTGCTGCTTGCCCAGACAATAGCTGGTGTGGATTGGGCAGAGCCACTGGAACAGCTCTCTGGAAGGTGCAGAGATAAAGATTGCTCAGCAGACTGCAGCTGCCCTGGAAGCAATGGGCAGAGGCCACTGCTATCCATGCTCTCTGGAATATATGCAGTCATCACCTGGACTCATACCTAAAAGCTGTATGAAAGATTTGAGCAACTACTGGCTGAGGAGAAGGAAAACACAAGAGAAGAAAAAGACCTGGACAGTGCTGCTCTGAAGGAAAATGGAGAGAATACCAGGAGAGAAAAAGGACAGAGACATCCCCATGGAGCCTGGAAGAAGCAGACCAGGAGGAAGCCTCTCTCTGTGTCCTAAGTTCTGCCTGCTGCAACTCCTGGAGCTGAAGAGGCTGCTCAGAGGACAGCACAGCCAACAAGGATGACCTCTGCTTCACGCTGAAGCGGCAGCAGCCTTCCTTCACAGGCCCAAACTGTCCTGGGGGGTGAGGGGTGTGGTAATATAATTCCTTTCCTCTTCTCTCTCTCTCACTCTCTATTTTCTCTCTCTCCCCTTCTGATCCATCCACTTTATTCTGCCAATCAATAGCCTCAAGGGCTGTTGGCATTTTGGCCTCGTTTGTGCCTCTAATTTCATAACATGGCAATATTCAAAAGAACTGAGTCTCTTTCCCTCTCTGGACCGGGACAGTGATCTAGCTCCAACCCCCCTGCCCCCAGGTGGGACACCTTCTGCTAGAGCAGGTGGCTCAACACCTCTGCAAGCACTGGTCAAACAGACTACAAACCTTTGTTACAGCCTTTGCAAAGCATGCCCAGTGTACACAGGAGGAAAGGGAGGGCCTTTAGATAGCAGCTTTCCCAGAGCTCAGGTTTTACTGGTCTCATGTAGAGCACAGGTTCTGTGAGGAGCAGCTGAGGAAACGGGGTTGTTCAGCTTGGAGAAAAAGAGGCTGAGGGGAGACTTTCTCACTCCTCAGCTCTGTGAAAAGAGGTTGGAGCCAGGTGGGGGTGTCAATCTTTTCTTCCCAGCAGCAAGTAACAGGTTGAGAGGAAATGGCCTCAAATTGCACCAGAGAGGTTTAGCTTGGACATCAGGAACAATTTCTTCCCTGAAAGGGTCGTCAAGCCCTGAAACAGGCTCTGCAGGGAGCTGGTTGAATCCCCATCCCTGGAGGTGTTTCAAGGAGGCAGAGATGCGGTGCTGAGGGCCATGGTTTAGCAGCATCCTTGGTTAGAGAGTTAGAGACTGGTGGACTGGGTGATCTTTAAGGTCTTTTTGCAACCCAAATGGTGGTGTGATTCATCCATTGTTCCTGTGTTGAACACTCCTACCTGAGTTTCTTGGTGGGCTGGGGTACGTAGCTGTCCAGTTCTGAGAAGCGTAACAATGAACTGACTCTTCGGGACAGAGAAGGGATAGCAAGGAGGAAAAGCAATTGGTGCAAACCACCTATTTTGCTAATTTAATAGACAGCATAAGTATGTGTTCTCAGAGCTCCCAGGGTGTCTCTGAGCACTTGCCACGGGGACATTTTTATTCAGAACTGAAGGGAAGGTGTTAGATGTGTGAATTTCTTCCCCTCGCTCTGGTGCCGAGCTGGCTTTTAATTTCAGTGCACCACACTTTAAAGTGGCAGCTCGTGATAATTTGCCTCTCAGGAGTGCTGGAGGATTTCACAAATATTTTTAGGAGCTTTGAGATCCTTGGCTGAAGTGTGTGATAAAGTGAAAAGGAACAAATGTGAGGAGTTCAAGTGTGCTTCGCTGCTGACGTTTGTTTCTCTGACTGCTGTTTAGCTTAGCTTAGCCAGTTCCCTGCCTGCTTTGTGCACAGCAGCTCGCAGCAACTAAAATCCCCACTCCAGTCACTGCCAAGTGCCTCTGTGCTTCCCTTTCTGCCTATTGATTGTGCACAGAAATAATTTTTGTATGTGTCTGTGTATAAGCAGAACCCTTCTGTGACGAAGGAGAAGGGGGAAAGGCATGAGCAGCTGGGAACCGAATGCTGTTAATAAGTTCAAGTGCAAAGACTCTTGTCTCCTAGTCCAGAGCTGCTCACAGGAGATAAGTTCAAGCTGTAGATGTTGGAAGCTGAATGTCAATTACTTTCCCTAGGTTCTGAAGCGGTTCGGAATTCAAATGCGCGCAGGCCTGATTGTATGCAAATGAGGTGCTGAGGAGGTGCTCCTCTGGTGCCTGCAGGCAGCTAGGACGCAGAAAGGGGAGTCCTTTACTTGCGTTTGTGACAGAGGTCACTGAGATCACTCCATTACTTCTGCCTAACCTGTGTAGCCTTAGGAATCACGCAATCTCAAATGCCAAGTTGGAAGGGCCCCCAAAGGTCATCTGCTCCAACCTTTCTAGGTGATGGTGCAGTTGAATTGAGATGGCCAAGCATCCTGGCAAGCTGAGTCTTCAAACTCTCCAGTGAAGGGGAAGCCACTGTTTCCCTTGGGAGCGGATTCCAACATCCAACTGTTCTCGTGGGGAGACACTTTCTGCTGGAGTCCAGTGGGAATCTCCCCAGCAGTAACTTGTCCCCATCACTCCTTGTCTTTTCCATGGGACTCCTTGTACAAAGTCTCCATCCTCCTGGCAGCCACCCTTTATGTGCTGGTCCATGACCTCCCCTCAGCCTTCTCTTCTCCAGGCTGAACAACCCAGGTCTCAGCCTTTTCTCCCATGGCAGGGCTGCCAGTCCTCTGACCGTGCTGGTAGCCCTTCTCTGGACACTTTCCAGGCTGTGCACATCATTTTGGTGCAGCAGGGACCAATCTGATCTGGGGAAGGATGTCTCTCACTGCAGTGGGGTTGGACTAGATGACCTTTGGAGGTCCCTTCCAACCCAAACAGTTTGATGACTCTATGAGATAGATTCCACAATGGTTTGTTCCTTGGGATTTGCTTGGTTGGGTTCTTTGGACTCTTCCAGCCTTGGTGATACTGTGATGCTGTGTGACTGATTTGGGATTTTTGTATGTTTAGATGTCCAAGCTTTAAAGTCTTCCTAAATGTTTGTTGTAGGGTTTTTTGTTTGGTTTTGGTTTGGTTTTTTTTCATGATAAAGCAGCATTGCAATGCTGCCTCGAGGCAGAAAGTTTCTCCTTGTCTTTCCTGGTTCCATGATAACAACTGTGGGAAAGTGTTAAAGAATCACCCCAGGCAGAAGGAAAAATTTGTCTGCTAACCTGAGTTATGCTCTAAGAGTTCTATCTCTATGTATTGGCATCAGTTTAATTTGCAATGGCTGGAGGATTCACAGGCATTGTCTCCGTTTCTGTGCCCAGGTATTCACGGTCCAGTGAGCACAAGGAGCCTGCTTGAGAAGGTGACCCCACAACACTTGTGTCTGACACATCTACCTGAAGATTTGTGAGTACTCTGCTTTGCAGTGTTTGCATGTTCTGCCAACACCTGAAGGGAGTCTACAGGAAGGCTGCAGAGGGACTTTCCACAAGGGTGTCTAGCAACAGGGCAAGGGGGAATGGTTTTAAACCGAGGGGGAGATTAGGGTCAGGCTGGAGCTTAGGAAGAAGCTCTTCAGTACAAGGGTGGAGGAACTCTAGAACATGTTTCCCAAGAGGTTGTGGATGCCTCCTACCTGGAGATGTTTAAGCCAGTATCACAGAATCACCAAGGTTGGAAGGGACCTCAAAGATCATCGAATCCAACCTGTCACCACAGACCTCATGACTAGACCATGGCACCAAGTGCCACATCCAATCCCCTCTTCAACACCTCCAGGGACGGTGACTCCACCACCCCCCTGGGCAGCACATTCCAATGACAAACAACTCTCTCAGTGAAGAACTTCTCCTCACCTCCAGTGTAAACTTCCCCTGGTTGGATGATGCCTTGAGCAACCTGGGCTAGTGGAAGATGTCCCTGCCCATGGCAGCAGTGTTTGAAACTAGATCATAGAATCATAGAATTGTCAGGGTTGGAACAGACCTCAAGGATCATCCAGTACCTTGCCGTGGGTGGGACGCCTCACACTACAGCAGGTTGCTCACAGCCACATCCAGCATGGCCTTCAAAACCTCCAGTCATGAGGCTTCTATCACCTCCCTGGGCAACCTGTGCCAGGCTCTCACCACCCTCATGGGGAAGAACTTCTTCCTAACATCCAATCTGAATCTTCCCACTTCTAGTTTTGTTCCATCCCCCCCAGTGCTATCACTCCCTGACACCCTCAAAATGGATCTGAGTGAGAGAGTTTGGAGTAGCTGATCTCTGAGGTCCCTTTCAGGCTGGGCCATTCTGTGGTGATTCTGTGGACATTGCTGAATTCAGAATGTTCAGAAATAGAAAAAAAAAATACAAACCTGCAGCTCTTCTGGAAAATCAGCCTGAGACTAATAAATTAATGAAGACATAAAACATTCAAGTGTTTAACTTAGCAAATAAAGGCTGAGCATCTACTAATGTTCTGTGTAGACTCAATCACATGGAGAGCAGACTTATGAAAGTAAAGGGCACTTTAGAGAATCACAGAGTGTTAGGGGCTGGAAGGGATCTTGAAAGCTCATCCAGTCCCAACCCCCCTGCCAGACCAGGGTCACCTAGAGCAGGTCACACAGGAACACATCCAGGCAGGTCTTGAATATCTCCAGAGAGGGAGACTCCACAACCCCCCTGGGCAGCCTGTTCCAGGGCTCTGTCAACCTCACAGGGAAAAAATTCTTCCTCCTGTTTCCATGGAGCTTCCTCTGTCTCAGCTTCCACCACTGCCCCTTGTGCTGTCCTTGGGCATCCCCCAGCAGAGCCTGGCTCCAGCTCTGGGCCCTCCCCCTGCACATCTTTATCGACAGCAATGAGGCCACCCTCTGGCTCCTTCTCTCCAAGCTACAGAGCCCTCAGCTCCCTCAGGAAGATGTTCCACTCCCCTAATAATTTTTTGTCGTTCTGCACTGGACTCTTTCAAGCAGTTTCCTGAGGTCCTTCTTGAACTGAGGGGCCTAGCACTGGACACAATACTCCAGATGAAGCCTCATCAGGGCAGAGTAGAGGGGGAGGAGAACCTTTAGCCCACTAGAATGAAAAACAAAAGAGAAAGTGTAAAAAGCTGTAAAATGCACCATCTCAACAATTAGCATCATTAGTCATTACAACAACTCCTCAATCATCTCTCTTCTTTGAATTCAGCAATTAATGACTTTCTAAAAGCCATCCTAGGCTAAGTGCAAGGTTTTAATTTTGCTGTGGCAAGAGCTTGCAGAAAAATGTCTTGTGAAATATTCAAAACATTAAGTTAATGAAGTGACTAAACTGTAATAATTCACAGATAAAAGGACATGAGAAGATACTTTGATTGCTGATGTAGTCAGAAGATCTCTTCTGCCTGCATCCACACATGGCCAACCCAGGCATTTACAAGAGTCTGAAGCACTGGATAAGATTTGACTTATTACCCAGCTCTATCCCTCCCTTGTTTTTGTTGGCCACAGCAACCCCAGGCAGTGCTACAGGCTGGGGTCAGAGTGGCTGGAGAGGGACCTGGGGGTACTGGTTGATGGTAGGATGAACATGAGCCTGCAGTGTGCCCAGGCAGCCAAGAGGGCCAATGGCATCCTGGCCTGCATCAGGAAGTGTGGCCAGCAGGAGCAGGGAGGTCATTCTGCCCCTGTCCACTGCACTGGTTAGGCCACACCTTGAGTCCTGTGTCCAGTTCTGGGCCCCTCAGTTTAGGAAGGAGGGTGACTTGCTGGAAGTTGTCTAGAGAAGGGCAACAAGGTTGGTGAGGGGTTTGGAACAGAAGACCTGTGAAGAGAGGCTGAGGGAGCTGGGGTTGCTTAGCCTGGAGAAGAGGAGGCTCAGGGCAGACCTTCTTGCTCTCTACAACTCCCTGAAGAGAGGTTGTAGCCAGGTGGGGGTTGGTCTCTTCTCCCAGGCACCCAGCGCCAGAACAAGAGGACACAGTCTCAAGCTGCACCAGGGGAGGTTTAGGCTGGATGTTAGGGAGAAATTCTATACAGAGAGAGTGATTGCCCATTGGAATGGGCTGCCCAGGGAGGTGGTGGAGTCACCTTCATTGGAGATGTTCAGGAGGAGACTTGATGGGGTGCTTGGTGCCATGATCTAGTTGTTTGGGTGAGTTGGGTTGGTTGACAGGTTTGGACACGATGATCTTGAAGGTCTCTTCCAACCTGGTGTATTGTATTGTATTGTATTGTTTTCCTGAGGGGAACTAGAGAAGGTTTGACTTATTACCCAGATCTATCCCTCCCTTGTTTTCCTGAGGGGAACTAGAGAAGATTTGACTTATTACCAAGCCCTCCCCCTTCCTTGGTGGTTTTTTTTTTCCCTTGAGGGGTTTAATTATTTTGTAATCAAAATGTCCATCTTCTGCAGCAAATCTGAATGCTGGGGGAAAAAAAGCCTAAATGGTAGAACAGCCATTTAGGATTTGAGTTTGAAGTTAATTGGGGACAAAAGCTAAGCAGTGATTTACCCACTCAACAGACCTGGAGTTGCATGCAGAGGAAATAATTGTGCATAGTTCTGGCTTTGGGGCTGAAAACAGGAGAGGGAGAGAATTGCTAAGGCTAATAACTTTGCTATTTACATGTGCATATATACATTGACCACCAATGATCATTAGCAATCTATTAGCCATGTGTGTCTTTGGTTCTTAGCAATGCATTAGCCATGTGTGACTTTGGTTATTAGCAAGGTATGACTGGTTATTAGCAATGTATTAGCCAGGTATGACTTTGGTTATTAGCAAGGTATGACTGGTTATTAGCAATGTATTAGCCATGTATGACTTTGGTTATTAGCAAGGTATGACTGGTTATTAGCAATGCATTAGCCAGGTATGACTTTGGTTATTAGCAAGGTATGACTGGTTATTAGCAATGTATTAGCCATGTGTGACTTTGGTTATTAGCAAGGTATGACTGGTTATTAGCAATCCATTAGCCATGTGTGACTTTGGTTATTAGCAAGGTATGACTTTGGTTATTAGCAAGGTGAGACTTTGGTTATGAGTAAGGTATGACTGGTTTGGTGGTGAATGGTGCCACCTCCAGCTGGAGGCCAGTCACCAGTGGCATCCCCCAGGGATCAGTGCTGGCCCCATCCTCTTCAATGTCTTCACTGACGTCTGGATGAGGGAACTGAGACAGTCATCAGCAAATTTGCAGATGACATCAAGCTGGGAGCAGATGTTGGTCAGTTAGAGGGTTGGAGAGCCCTGCAGAGGGACCTCGACCCACTGGACAGCTGGGCAGAGTCCAACAGGATGGCATTCAACAAGTCCAAGTGCCAGGGGCTGCACTTTGGCCACAGCAACCCCAGGCAGAGCTACAGGCTGGGGTCAGAGTGGCTGGAGAGCAGCCAAACCGAGAGGGAGCTGGGGGTGCTGATTGACAGCCGCCTGAACATGAGCCAGCAGTGTGCCCAGGTGGCCAAGAAGGCCAATGGCATCCTGGCCTGCATTAGGAACAGTGTGGCCAGCAGGAGCAGGGAAGTCATTGTGCCCCTGTACTCTGCATTGATAGGCCACCCTTGAGTCCTGTGTCCATTTCTGGGCTCCTCATTTTAGGAAGGACATAGAGACACTTGAATGTGTCCAGAGAAGGGCAACAAGCTGGGGAGAGGCCTTGAGCACAGCCCGTGAGGAGAGGCTGAGGGAGCTGGGTTGCTTAGCCTGGAAGAGGAGGCTCAGGGGAGACCTCATTGCTCTCTCCAACTCCCTGAGGGAGGTTGTAGCCAGGAAGGGGATTGGCCTCTTCTCTCTAGCAACCAGCAGCAGAACAAGAGGACACAGTCTCAAGCTGCACCAGGGGAAGTTTAGGCTGGAGGTGAGGAGAAAGTTCTTTACTGGAGAGTCATTCACCATTGGAATGTGCTGCCCAGGGAGGTGTGGAGTCCCCACCCTGGAGGTGTTCAAGAGGGATTGGATGTGGCACTTGGTGCCATGGTCTAGTCATGAGGTCTGTGGTGACAGGTTGGACTCGATGATCTTCAAGGTCTCTTCCAACCTTGGCAATACTGTGATACTGTTATTAGCAATGTATTAGCCATGTATGCCTTTGATTATTAGAAAGGTGTGACTTTGGTTATTAGCAATGCATTAGCCATGTATGAGTGATTATTAGTAATATATTAGCAAGGTATGCCTTTGATTATTAGCAAGGTATGCCTTGGATTATTAGGAATGTATGACTGATTATTAACAAGGCGAGACTTTGGTTATTAGCAAGGAATGACTGGTTATTAGCAATGTATTAGCAAGGTATGCCTTTGATTATTAGAAAGGTGTGGCTTTGATTATTAGCAAGGTATGACTGGTTATTAGCAATGTATTAGCCATGTGTGGCTTTGATTATTAGAAATGTGTGGCTTTGATTATTAGAAAGGTGTGGCTTTGATTATTAGCAAGGAATGACTGGTTATTAACAATGCATGACTTTGGTCATTGGCCATGCATGACTGGTTATTAGTCATGTATTAGCAAGGTTATCACTTGGGTTATTAGCCATGCCCTCACAGCTGCTGAGGGAGCTGGTGGAAGTCATCACCTGGTCACTCTCCATCATCTTTAGTAAGCTGTGGGGAACGGGAGAGGCCCCTAGGACTGGAGGACCTGGGTAGCTGTGGACCTGCCAGGCTCACCTCCAGCCTTGGGAAAGGGGATGGAGCAATTCTCCTCGGTGCTCTCTATAGGCTTACTGAGGATAAGAAGGACCTTGGGAGCAGTCATGAGGGTTTTACCAAGGGAAATCATCTTTAACCAACCTGATAGCCTTTGATGAGGACATAACCAGGTGGGAAGATGGTGGCACTGCAATGGATGTGGTTTATCTGGATCTCAGAGAGGCGTTTGACAATCTCCCACAGCATCACAGAATCAGCCAGGTTGGAAAAGACCTCAGAGATCATCAGGTCCAACCTATTACCTATCTCCTCCTGACAACTAAACCATGGCTTCAAGTGACACATCCAAGCCTTTATTGAACACCTCCAGGGATGGGGACTCCACCACCTCCCTGGGCAGCACATTCCAGTGGCCAGTTCCTCTTTCTGGGAAGAACTTTCTCCTCACCTTGTCCTTGCAGCTAAACTGAGAAAGTGTGATCTGGACAATCAGGTAGTGAGGTGGATGGGAACTGCTTCAAGAAGAGAAGACAGAGAGTTGTGGTCAATGGGACAGAGTCTAACTGGAGACCTGTGTCTAGTGGTGTCCCTCAGGGGTCAGTCTGGGACCAGTACTATTCAATGTATTCATCAGCAACATGGATGAGGGCACAGAGGCACCATCAGCCAGTTTGGTGATGACACAGAACTGGGAGGAGTGGTTGACACAGGAGGGTTGTGCTGCCATTCAGTGAGACCTGGCCAGGCCAGAGAGTTGGGCAGGGAGAAATGTAATGAAATTCAAGCCTTGCATCTGGGAGAGAACAACCCCATGGGCCAGGATAGGCTGAGGACTGACCTGTTGGACAGCAGCTCTGGGGAAAAGGACCCGGGGTTTTTGGTGGACAGCAGGATGCCCATGAGCCAGCAATGTGCCCTTGTGGCCAAGAAGGCCAATGGCATCCTGGAGTGTATTAGAAGCAGGTGTAAGGGCCTCTTTAGCTTGAAAAACAGAAGCCTGAGAGGTGCCTTCATTCATGTTGATAAAGATGTGCAGGGCAGTGCGGGGAGGACAGAGCCAGGCTCTGCTCAGTCATGTCCAATGATAGGAACAAGGAGCAGTGGGTGCAAGCTGGAGTAGAGGAGGTGCCATGCAAACATAAGGGAAAACTTTGTCACTGTAAGGTGCCAGAGCCCTGGAGCATTAATGCTTATAAAGAAAGCTGTGCAGAGTGAGTGCCCAGAGGCTGGAGCCAGGCTCTGCTGGGGGATGCCCAAGGACAGCACCAGGGGCAGTGGTGAAAGCTGAGGCAG
>JAAWVA010000031.1:17440535-17478391 GCA_015227895.2 Colaptes auratus
ATTCTGGTCACTGTTTGTTGGGGGATGTTTTTTGGTCTTCCTCTGCCTCAGCTTCCACCACTGCCCCTGGTGCTGGCATTGGGCATCCCCCAGCAGAGCCTGGCTCCAGCCTCTGGGCACTCACCCTTTACCTTGTTAAAAATGATTGTTGGACCACTGCAAAGGCTGGTTTGACATTATTTGTGCATCATTAGAACTATTTTGATAATCCATAGCTGACAGTCTTGTTGAGAATCACCTTCACCATGGCAGGGGGGTTGGAATAGATGATCTCTGAGGCCTCTTCCACCCTAAGGCAGTCTAACATTCTATGATATTTTTGAAGTAGATATAAAGCTGCAGCATAAGGAGGCCTTTTGGGCAGTTTTTTACGATGAAAATTCCAACATTAAAGGAAGAATTTTGCCAATTTCCCTGAGGGTGACAGAGCCTTGGAGCAGGCTGCCCAAGGGCATTGTGGAGTCTCCCTCTCTGGAGATATTCAAAACCAACCTGGATGTCTTCCTGTGTGACCTGATCTGGGTGATGCTGCTCTGGCAGGGGGGTTGCACTGGATGAGCTTTCAAGGTCCCTTCCAGCCCTTAATACTCTGTGAAGAATCAGACTTCTCTATTTTCCTGAATCAAGAGAAGAGTAAATAATTAACTACAACTCTATAGCAGATAGCAAATTCCTCATGATAGCTTTCATTGGATTCCTTCTTTGGAAGCATCTGTATCAGCTTCACAGAATCACCAAGGTTGGAAGAGACCTCAAAGATCATCAAGTCCAACCTGTCACCACAGACCTCAGGACCAAACCATGGCACCAAGGGCCACGTCCAATCCCCTCTTGAACCTCTTCAGGTCAAGGGAGGTGATTCTCCCCCTCTACTCAGCTCTGGTGGGACCCCACCTGGAGTACTGCCTCCAGTTCTGCAGCCCTATTGAAGAGATCTGGAGGTGCTGGAAGGTGTCCAGAGAAGGGCCGGAGGATGAGCAGAGTGCTGGAGCACCTTCATGTGAGGACAGACTGAAGGAGGTGGGGCTGTTCAGGCTGGAGAAGAGAAGGCTCCCAGGTGACCTCATTGTGGCCTTCCAGGATCTGAAGGAGGCTCCAAGAAGGCTGGGGAGGGACTGCTCAGGCTATCAGGTAGTGCTAGGACTAGGGGGAATGGAATGAAGTTGGAGGTGGGGAGATTCAGGCTGGAGGTGAGAGGAAGTTCTTCCCCATGAGCGTGGGTGAAGCCCGGAATGGTGGTTTTGCAGGCAGGGAGGTGGGGCCCCGCCCTGGAGGTGTTTTAAGGCCAGCTGGATGAGGCTCTGGGCACTGATCTAGTGTGGGGTGTCCCTGCCCATGGCAGGGGGCTTGGAACTAGCTGATCCTTGTGGTCCCTTCCAACCCTGACTGATACTATGATACTACCTTTGCTAGCCTTAGCAATGATAAGCTGCAGCTACTTGTAGTGTCATGGAATTGTTCGACCTGGAAAAGCTCTCTAGGATCATCGAGTCCAACCATCAACCAGCACCACCATGCCAGTAGTAAACCATGTCTCAAGGTGCCATGGCCACACATTTCTTGAACATCTCAGGGATGGGGACTCCACCATCTCCTTGAACAGCCTGTTCCATCCCGACCTCTCCTGCAGCAAAGAAGTTTTTCCTATGATACCTCCAGGGATGGTGACTCCACCACCTCCCTGGGCAGCACATTCCAATGGCTAACAACTCTCTCAGGGAAGAACTGTCTCCTCACCTCGAGCCTAACCTTCCCCTGGCACATCTTGAGACTGTGTCCTTCTCTCAATTGAGGAAGAAATGGCATCTTCCTTTGGTATAATCTTCTGATTATAACCTTGACATTTACCATTAGCCCTTGAATAGAATTGCATTAAATCTAGTTAAATCTAAATTAAATTCTAGTTGTGAGGTCTGTTAGGACAGGTTGGACTTGATGATCCTTGGGGTCTCTTCCAACCTTGGTTATACTGTGATACTGTGAAATCCAGGAATCTCAAAAATCCACCTTCCTCCTGAGATTAAATTATCATCACCCTCTGGTTAAGCTTGAGGTAGCATAATTTTCCGTACCAAAAATTCCCTGTAGAGCAGAAAGAAATCCATTGCTTGTGACACATTTCTCATTATGTTGGTTTTGAGCCCTGCTAGAACTGTAGGCTGGAACCTCATCCAGTGCTCACTGGCTTTAACTCCACAGAGGAGAAAGAAATCTTGTGTCAGGTAAAGACTTTGCTTCAGGGCGAGAGTAGCATCTTCTAAGCATCCAAAGCACTTCAGTATAAATATTGTAATGTGCTGCAAATGGAAATTTGATCATGTCAGTGGGGAAGCTGCAAAGGAAAGTGCAGGTTGCTGCTTGACAATTTTACAAATAATTTAGGCCATTATTTATTGTTGGAGAGGTTAATGTCAGGATTGTTTGGTGACTAAAGTGGTTTCTTGTGTTGTTAGCAGCTCGTCTCACAGCCGTCGGCTCCGGTGAAGTGCTGGGGTTATGGTGGTGCTCCACTTATCAATACTTAGTATTTATTGAGACTGTCAGTGCCAGTGGTGTGTAACAAATGTAAGGCCAGGCAGGTTCTCCCTGGGAAAAACTGGATGAACTCATTAAAAAACCCCCAACACACACACACACAGAGACACACACACACACACAGAGCACCTGCCTCAGCCAGAAATGCAGAGAGAGAAAAGAACATGGAAAAGGATTGGGCAGGGGTAATTGATCAAATTGTTTGTTATGAGTCCAGCTAACATACCTAGGCAAGGGAAAAAGTTCTATCTGAGCCTGAATGGCAGTGGATGTCATCAGAGGTGAGGAGCAGAAGAGATCACAGAATCCCAGAATGTTAGGGGTTGGAAGGGAACTCAAAAGATCATCCAGTCCAACCCTCCTGCCAGAGTAGGATTACCCAGGTCACACAGGAAAGCATCCAGGCAGTTTTTGAATGTCTCCAGGGAAGGAGACTCCACAGCCTCTCTGGGCAGCCTGCTCCAGGGCTCTGGCACCCTCAGAGTGAAAAAGTTTTTTCTTATGTTCTCATGGAACCTCTTCTGCTCTGGATTGCCCCCACTGCCCCTTGCCCTGTCATTGGACATCACTGAGCAGAGCCTGGCTCCATTGTCCTGGCACTGCCCTGCACATCTTTATCAACAAGAATGAGAGTACCCCTCATGCTCCTTCTCTCCAGCTCCTTCAGCCTTTCCTCAGCAGGGAGATATTCCACTTCCTTCATAATTTTTGCGTCTCTGCACTGGACTCTTTAAAGCAGTTCCCTGTGGCTCTTCGTGAATTGAGGGGCCCAGAACTGGGCACAATATTCCAGATGTGGCCTGAGCAGAGTGGGGGGAGAATCTTTCTTGACCTACTAACCATACTCCTTCCAATATAGATAGGATAGGATAGGATAGGATAGGATAGGATAGGATAGGATAGGATAGGATAGAATAGAATAGAATAGAATAGAATAGAATAGAATAGAATAGAATAGAATAGAATAGAATAGAATAGAATTAACCAGATTGGAAGAGACCTTCAAGATCATCAAGTCCAACCTATCATCCAATACTATCTAATCAACTAAACCATGGCACCAAGCACCCCATCCAGTCTCTTCCTAAACATCTCCAGGGATGGTGACTCCACCACCTCCCTGGGCAGCACATTCCAATGGCCAATCACTCTCTCTCTATAGAACCCTCACCTCCAGCGTAAACCTCCCCTGGTGTGGCTTGAGACTGTGTCCTCTTGTTCTGGTGCTGGTTGCCTGAGAGAAGAGACCAACCCCCACCTGGCTACAACCTCCCTTCAGGGAGTTGGAGACAGCAAGAAGGTCTCCCCTGAGCCTCCTCTTCTCCAGGCTAAGCAACCCCAGCTCCCTCAGCCTCTCCTCACAGGGCTGTGCTCCAGACCCCTCCTCAGCTTTGTTGCCCTTCTCTGGACACCTTCCAGCAAGTCAACACCTACCCCAGGATGCTATTGGCCTTCTTGGCCACAAGGGCACATTGCTGACAAAGCTGATAAACCATGGCAGTGATCCTTCTTCTCTGTCCTGGCTGCTGTGTTACAACTTGATTTCCTCCTTAGCTATAATTAAATGAAATAAATAAGAGGAAAAAAAATGTCATATGGTTCCAGGGGTGACTAATGGCAAAAAGAATTGGAGTCAGAATTCATCTGCATGGTGGTGGTGAATTAGCTCTGGTCTTTTTTATTGCTGTATTTCCTACAGACAACGTTCAGAGCAAACTCTGGGATTCACCAGCTGAAGCTTTTTGGGAACATGGTTCCCCAGCAGCACTGTTTGGGGTAATCATCAGAGTCTCTTATCAGAGCTCCTGCTTAATGGATTCCTGTGCCCCCCATGCAATTGGTAGTTGATTTTCATGGAGAAAGCAGTCTTGGAAAAAAAACCCACCACCAACCAGCAACCAACTGTTTCAATGCACATCTTGTTATGACTCTGACACCACTGTGGAATGCTGGTGACTTTAGTAGGTAGCTCTAATGGAAATTAACTAAGCCAGATTCTTTTGGAGCTTGTACACCTGCACTACAGGATGTGGGCTAGTGGTGTGGGCTTGGTGGTTGGACTCGATGACCTCAGAGGTCTTTTCCAACCTAAACAATGTTCTGATTCCCTGACTCTGTCATGCCAGGTACGTGCAATTTTTGAAGAACACAGCTTGCCATCTCCCTTCTGAGGGTAAACTTTGTGCATGGAATGAAGAGAGGTCATCAGAGCAACTGCAGGGCTGGAGCACCTCTGCTATGAGAATAGGCTGAGGGAGCGGGGGTTGCTCAGCCTAGAGAAGACTCAAGGGCCCCTTAGAGCTGCTTTGCAATACCTGAAGGGATCACAGAATCAACCACGTTGGAAGAGAGCTCCATGAACATCAAGTCCAACCAATCGCCTAACCCTATCTAATCAACTAGACCATGCCACCAAATGCCTCACCCAAGCTTTTCTTAAATGCCTTCAGGGACACCAACCCCACCACCTCCTGGGCAGCACATTCCAAGGCCAATCTCTCTGGCTGTGAAGAATCTCTTTCTAAGACCAAGCCTAACCTTCCCCCTGCACAGCTTAAGACTGTGTCCTCTTGTTCTGCTTGCCTGGGAGAGAGAGACCAACCCCCATCTGGCTACAACCTCCCTTCAGGAAGTTGTAGACAGCAAGAAGGTCTCCCCTGAGCCTCCTCTTCTCCAGGCTAAGCAACCCCAGCTCCCTCAGCCTCTCCTCACAGGCCTGTGTTCGAGACCCCTCCCCAGCCTTGTTGCCCTTCTCTGGACATGTTCAAGTATCTCAATGTCCTTCCTATACTGAGGAGCCCAGAACTGGACACAGGACTCAAGGTGTGGCCTAACCAGTGCTGAGCACAGGGCACAATGACTTCCCTGCTCCTGCTGGCCACACTATTCCTGATGCAGGCCAGGATGCCATTGGCCTTCTTGGCCACCTGGGCACACTGCTGGCTCATATTCAGGCAGCTGTCAACCAGTACCCCCAGGTCCCTTTCTGCCTGGCTGCTCTCCAGCCACTCTGACCCCAGCCTGTAGCTCTGCATGGGGTTGTTTTGGCCAAAGTGCAGCACCTGGCATTTGGAGTTGTTGAATGCCATCCTGTTGGACTCTGCCCATCTGTCCAGCCTGGCAAGGTAATCTCTGAGGTTCCTTCCATCCTAAACCATTCTATAATTCTATGAGCTATGATTATTAGCAGAGTTTTTGCCCTGTCATTTAGGGCAAATTACTTCTAACTCCACTACAGTATGAAGCTTTTTTTACTATTGGGCTGCACTTCCCTCTCAGAGGTGGCTGGCTGCTGCCAGAATTCTTGGTGTTTAGAGAAAGCTGATTTCTGTGAGGCAGGGCTGGCCACAGCACATTTGAAGGCGGTGGTGAGTTTCTTTCCTAAAGGCCCCAGGGAAGCTTGCAAAGGACCTTAAATAATTCACACAGCAAAAATGCATCCAGAGAGCTTAAAGTCAATAGAGCCCCTAGCTCTTTATAGTGCTTCATGACTGAGTGCCAGGATACTAATTCAAGCTCTGAGAGGCAAAGGCACCATTTTCTCCATCTGCTTGGGTGCAAATGTGAGATACCATATGGGACTTAGCCCCGAGAGGGAGGACACAATAAACCCACAGCCAGAAAGCTGAAATAAGAAGTGGGATTGGTTTCTTTAGCATAAATAACACTTTTGCTACCCTGCATTTCAGGAGCCTACATTTCTGATGTGAATAATTTTTGAGCAGAAAAAGTGTGATAGAGTAGAAATCTATGTGGGATGGGAGATAAATTTAGGCCTGTAATGAGGGACAGTTTGAATTTCGTGCCCGGTATCTCAGCTGCTAAAGACATCTATTTCCCCCCCCTCACCCTCCCTTTGCTGCTCAAAAATGCAGAAGTTTCAAAATGTTTTCCACCCAACATTATTTCTTTCACTTCCTGTGGATTTCATGAAAAGGAAAAAAAAGAAATAATCTGCAGATGATGTATAAAGCTTTCAGCAGAGGCCGTGACAGGTTTCCTGCAGCCAAAAGTCGGGGGAAATGAAATTCAGCTCTGACCAAGCAGTTCTTTGACATTAAAAACATGACCCTTCAGCAGAGGAAAAGAGTGTAGGAGGCCAAATTGTTAACAGAACTGGAAACGGTTGCTCTTGTTTGGGTTAAAATTAATGTCCAGTTTTCACAGAGTCAGAGAATGGTTGGGTTGGAAGGGGCCTTCAAGATCAGTTTAGGAAGGAGGTTGACTTGCTGGAAGGTGTCCAGAGAATGGGAACGAGGTTGGTGAGGGGTTTGGAACAGAAGCCCTATGAGGAGAGGCTGAGGGAGCTGGGGTTGCTTAGCCTGGAGAAGAGGAGGCTCAGGGGTGACCTTATTGCTCTCTACAACTCCCGGAAGGGAGGTTGTAGCCAGGTGGATGTTGGTCTCTTTTCCCAGGCAGCCAGCACCAGGACAAGAGGACACAGTCTCAGGCTCAGGTGTCTCCTGTGCTGTTAGGTTTGTTCTATACAGAGAGAGTGACAGCCATGTGAGGATGTGCCCTATGTGTGCCCATGGAGGTGGTGGAGTCACCATCACTGGAGATGTTCAGGAGGAGACTTGATGGGGTGCTTGGTGCCATGGGTTAGTTGTTTAGGTGGGTTGGATTGGTTGATGGGTTGGATGCGATGAATTTGAAGGTCTCTTCCAACCTGGTCTATTCTATTCATTCATTCTATTCTATTCTATTCTATTCTATTCTATTCTATTCTATTCTATTCTATTCTATTCTATCATCCAGTTCCATCTCCTCAGCCATGGGTAGAGACACCTCACGCTAGCCCAGACTGCTCAAGGCCTCACCCAACCTGGCCTTGAACACCTCCAAGGAGGAAGCATCCACAACCTTCCTGGGCAACCAGTTCCAGAGAGATTCAGACACTCCATCTCCACCAACTATTAGGGAAGAACTCTCTGAATTGCATAAAATGACTTGAAGGGAAATGGTTGGGATGAGAAAACTTATAGGATGCTGCTGTCCTCCTTCATTTTCCCCTCACATCCTCAGCACTGGAACAGGTGGACCAGAGAGATTGTGGATGCCCCCTCCCTGGAGGGTTTCAAGGCATTCAGTTCTGTTTATTATAGGATAGAATAGGATAGGATAGGATAGGATAGGATAGGATAGGATAGGATAGGATAGAATAGAATAGAATAGAATAGAATAGAATAGAATAGAATAGAATAGAATAGAATAGAATTAACCAGGTTGGAAAAAAACCTTTGAAGTCATCAAGTCCAACCTGTCACCCAACACCATCTAATCAGCTAAACCATGGCACCAAGTGCCTCATCCAGGCTCTTCCTAAACACCTCCAGGGATGGTGACTCCACCACCTCCCTGGGTAGCACATCCCAATGGCCAATCTCTCTTTCTGGGAAGAACTTCCTCCTAACATCCAGCCTAAACCTCCCCTGGCACAGCTTGAGACTGTGTCCTCTTGTTCTGGTGCTGGCTGCCTGCCTGGGAGAAGAGACCTGCCCCCACCTGGCTACAACCTCCCTTCTGGGAAGTTGTAGAGAGCAAGAAGGTCTCCTCTGAGCCTCCTCTTCTCCAGGCTAAGCAACCCCAGCTCCCTCAGCCTCTCCTCACAGGGCTGTGTTCCAAACCCCTCCCCCAGCTTTGTTGCCCTTCTCTGGACACCTTCCAGCAAGTCAACCTCCTTCCTAAACTGAGCTGCCCAGAACTGGACACGGTGCAACAACAAGCTTTTCCAAATTCACTAAGAAAAGATGCAACTTCCTGATTTGAGCTCTAATTGAAGATACAGGGCCTGTTTATCTGTGATTTTCACTGTTCTAACTGTACAGCCCAGCTAAAATAAAAGCCCTGGGTCTTTGGATATGGATTCCAGGCTTTTATTCTACCATTGTCAGTGTCTATCATCCAGTTGTCACCAAAGGTTTGGAGGAAAGAGCACCAAGAGTTAGGGTGTGGAAAATCTGGTTGTTGTTGCTCATTTAGGTCACTGCTGCTTTCTTAGAGAATTTCTCAAGGGGTTGTGCTTATAAGAGTGATTACTCCACGCTCTTAGGATTCTGTGGTCCTGCTCTGGCAGAGGGGGTTGGACTCGAAGATCTCCAGAAGACCCTTCCAACCCCTAACATCCTGTGAGCCTGTGGAATTTCATAGGAGCCAGGTGAAGCAGCAGGCATAGTGGTGGCATGGTTATATAAAGAAAGGCCTTCAAGAAAGCAGGGTGGAATAGATTTCATATGCAGGTCTCGGCAAAATAATTCTTCCTCTCTGCCTCAGTCTTCAGGCCTGGAATGGGGAGTTAATCCTTATTGCACTTGCAGGGATGACTGGCTCAGGGTAAGGGGAATTTTGAGGAGTGCAAAGGACTTCATAGTTTCATAGTTTCAGTTAGGGTTGGAAGGGACCACAAGGATCAGCTAGTTCCAACCCCCTGCCAAGGGCAGGGACACCCCACACTACATCAGGCTGCCCAGAGCCTCATCCAGTCTGGGCTTAAACACCTCCAGGGACAGGGCCTCAACCACCTCCCTGCACAACCCATTCCAGGGCTTTACCACCCTCACGGTGAAGAACTTCCTCCTCACCTCCAGCCTGAATCTCCCCACCTCCAGCTTCATCCCATTCCCCCTACTCCTAGCACTCCCTGATAGCCTGAGCAGTCCCTCCCCAGCCTTCTTGTAGGCCCCCTTCAGATCCTGGAAGGCCACAATGAGGTCACCTGGGAGCCTTCTCTTCTCCAGACTGAACAGCCCCAACTCCTTCAGTCTGTCCTCACAGGAGAGCTGCTCCAGCCCTCTGCTCCTCCTCCTGGCCCTTCTCTGGACACCTTCCAGCACCTCCAGATCCCTCTTGGAATAGGGGCTCCAGAACTGGAGGCAGTACTCCAGGTGGGGTCTCACCAGAGCTGAGCAGAGGGGGAGAATCCCCTCCCTTGCCCTGCTGGCCACACTTCTCCTGCTGCAGCCCAGGCTCTGATTGGCTTTCTGGGCTGCAAGTGCACCCTGAGAGCTCCTGGGGAGCTTCTCCTCCCCCAGCACCCCCAAGTCTCTCTCCTCAGGGCTGCTCCCCAGCCAGTCACTGCCCAGCCTGCATTTGTGCCTGGGCTTGCCTCCACCCAGCTGCAGGACCCTGCCCTTGGTCTTGTTGAAGCTCCTGAGGTTGGCTTGTGCCCACCTCTCCAGCCTGCCCAGCTCCCTCTGGATGGATCCCTTCCCTCCAGCGTGTCAGCTGCACCACACAGCTTGGTGTCATCAGCAACCTTGCTGAGGCTGCACTCACTGCCACTGTCCATGGCACCCACAAAGGTGTTGAACAAGCCTGGTCCCAGGACTGAGCTGAGTCCTCTGCAACTCTTGCTGTAATAGTTGTGATATTCAATCTCAGTTCACTGAAGGGCTGTAAATAGCCTTCAGAAGGCTTTCTGCAGCAGTTAAAACTTACTAACCTTTGAGAATTTTCCCTTCTCATCTCTAAACTTTTTCTGTTGCTTTCCACTTCTACATCTGGCAACTTTTACAGACCTCCTGTGATCTGAGAAAAAAAAAAGTGTGATTTGACCCCTACTTTTCTTGGTTTGAATCCTGGTCTCCTAAAGGCAGCATCTTCTAGGTACAATGCATAGAGAAATTCCCTTTCATAGGAATTGCCTTTTCTTCTACAGAGAAATTCCCTTTTAAAGCCTGTCAGTGCTGTTCCTTAAGCACAGGATAATATTTACTATCAAGTTATCCAGGGAATGAGATGTGCAGCACAGTATCCAGTGTCCTGCAGTGCATAGGTGGCTTCTCAATTTAAGAGGGACATTGAGACACTTGAAGGTGTCCAGAGAAGGGCAACGAGGCTGGGGAGGGGTCTGGAGCACAGCCCTGTGAGGAGAGGCTGAGGGAGCTGGGGTTGCTTAGCCTGGAGAAGAGGAGGCTCAGGGGAGACCTTCTTGCTCTCTACAACTACCTGAAAGGTGGTTGTAGCCAGGTGGGGGTTGGTCTCTTCTCTCTAGCAACCAGCACCAGAACCAGAGGACACAGTCTCGAGTTTAGGCTGGAGGTGAGGAGAAAGTTCTTCACTGAGAGAGTTGTTAGCCATTGGGATGTGCTGCCCGGGGCAATGGTGGAGTCCCCATCCCTGGAGGTGTTCAAGAGGGGATTGGATGTGGCACTTGGTGCCATGGTCTAGTCATGAGGTCTGTGGTGACAGGTTGGACTCGATGATCTATGATGTCTCTTCCAACCTTGGCAATACTGTGATACTGTGAAACTACCTGAAGGGAGGTTGTAGCCAGGTGGGGGTTGGTCTCTTCTCTCAGGCAGCCAGCACCAGAACAAGAGGACACAGTCTGAACTGTGCCAGGGGAGGTTTAGGCTGGAGAAAGTTCTTCCCAGAAAGAGTAATTGGCCATTGGAATGTGCTGTCCAGGGAGGTGGTGGAGTCTGCATCCCTGGAGGTGTTCCAAAAAGGACTGGATGTGGCACTTGGAGCCATGGTTCAGTTGTCAGGAGGTGTTAGGTATTAGGTAACAGGTTGAACTTGGTGATCTCTGTGTTTTTTTCCAACCTGGTTGATTCTGTGCTAGTCCTGGGGAGCCCAGCAAAAGGGACAAAAATGTCCACTAACAGAAGTGTGATCATCTGTTATTTACATGATGTCCTGTGCTAATCTCTAATGCTCAAGTCTGTACTGAAAGTGAAGAATGGTTCCTAATAACCATCCAGAGCTTAGCAGCTCTGCAGAGTTTTCATGAGCTTACTGATGCCCAAGTTTTCCCTTCAGCCTGTTAAACTTTGTGACCTGGAAGTGTTGGCTTTGGGTTCTTTTCGTCAGCAGTGTTCTGCAATGTGATGCTCTGTGCTGATTAGATCTGCACTTCATCTTTCAAGTGACTGATACCTACCACACTCTTCATCACACCCTTTAATAGTTAATTAATAGTCCCTTTTTAAACATGGGGGAAATGGATATGCTTTGTCCCATCTTCCCCTCTTCTTGTGTCCTGCATGTCAAGTGGTCCACACTGAGGTGGCAAGGTAAGGAAGAGAAGATCTGAGAACAAGGAATCTAATTCTTTTAACTTCCCATTGAGCAGTGCCAGGAAGATGTTGGAAGCAGAAGAATTTTGAATGCCAGAAGCCCCACAATCTTGTTCTTTTTCTGTCTTTAAACTTCAGTGTGAATGTGACATACTGATGGGTCAGCTTCCAACAGAGGAGATGAAAGCTGGGAGATGGCATGTTCAGAAGTTGTGACTGGAACTGAAAGACTCCTCTGTCTGTTTGGCAGGTGGATTTGGAAAGCTCTGTCCATCTATCCACCCACCCACCCTTTCAGATCTCCTTCTGGTGTCAGCAGATGCTGAAGTGAGTCACAGCCTGTTTCCCCCTCCAAAGGCACAGTTGTGTTAATGAAGGATATGCAGAGAGTGCTCTTGGCAGACAGGTCTGTAATGGTTGGTGTAGGCAAAACAGCCAAACTCAGACCAGAATAAAGTGCAGACATGACTAACAGGGCATCCAGAACTGGTAGCTGTCACTGAGAAGTGGACAAGATTTGGTGCAATGCTGGGAGGATATCAAGTCAATTTGTTCACTTTGGGAGATGAAGGCAAACAGCAATCAGCGAGACTGTGGGACTGGAAGCGGAGGCTACCTTTGGCTCCATCTGTATTGGACTCAGTGACACAGCATCTGGCGCTGTTCTTTGGAGCCTGGAAAGCTTGAATGATTTGGGTAGAAAGACAGAAGTTAAAAATATCCAGGCTCTCCATGAATTTCCTAGAAAACCTACTCTCCTGCACCAGAGGGAGGAAAGGAGAGGGGTGACGCCGAAATGAGCCACGGAAATGGCTCCATCCACTGACAGGTGTGGGGACAAGAGTGGTGGTGGCCTTCACCTGAGTCTTGTCAGAGTCAAGAAATCTTTAACCAAAGCCAAATCCCAAGCCCTGCACTTGGGTCACAACTGCATGCAGTGCTACAGGCTTGGGACAGAGTGGCTGGAAAGCTGCCTGGCAGAAAAGGACCTGGGGGTGCTGGTGGCTGGCTGACTGAACATGAGCCAGCAGTGTGCTCAAGTGGCCAAGCATTCTGGCTTATATCAGGAATAGCGTGGCCAGCAGGACTGGGGAAGTGATTGTGCTCCTTTACTCAGCACTGGTGAGGCTTTACATCAAATATTGGGTTCAGTTTGGGGCCCCTCGCTCCAAGAAGGACAATGAGGTACTGGAGTGGGTCCAGAGAAGGGAATCAAAGCTGGGGAAGGGTCTGAAGAACAGGGCTGGCGAGGAGCATCCGAGGGAACTGAAATTGTTTAGTCTGGAGAAGAAGAGGCTGAGGAGAGACGTCATTGCTCTCTGCAGCTCCCTGAAAGGAGGTTGCAGTGAGGTGGGGGTTGGTCTCTCCCTAGCATCAGGTGATAGAATGAGAGGAAATGGCCTGAAGTTGTGCCAGAGGAAGTGGAGGTTGGAGATGAGGAAAAATTTGTTTGCTGCAAGAGCAGTCAGGGATTGGCACAGGCTGCCCAGGGAGGTGGTGGAGTCCCCATCCCTGGAGGCATTCAAAAAATGCTTAGACATGCCCCTTCAGAATATGGTTTAGTGGGTGTGGTGGTGGTGGTGGGTTGATGGTTGGACTTAGTATCATAGTATCGGTCAGGGTTGGAAGGGACCACAAGGATCAGTAGTTCCAACCCCCCTGCCATGGGCAGGGACACCCCACACTAGATCAGGCTGGCCACAGCCTCATCCAGCCTGGGCTTAAACACCTCCAGGCATGGGGCCTCAACCACCTCCCTGCACAACCCATTCCAGGGCTTCACCACTCTCATGGGGAAGAACTTCCTCCTCACCTCCAGCCTGAATCTCCCCACCTCCAGCTTCATTCCATTCCCCCTACTCCTAGCACTACCTGAGAGCCTGAAAAGTCCCTCCCCAGCCTTCTTGTAGCCCCCTCCAGATCCTGGAAGGCCACAATGAGGTCTCCTGGGAGCCTTCTCTTCTCCAGCCTGAACAGCCCCAACTCCTTCAGTCTGTCCTCATAGAGAGGTGCTCCAGCCCTCTGATCGTCCTCGTGGCCCTGCTCTGGACACCTTCCAGCCCCTCCAGATCCCTCTTGCAATAGGGGCTCCAGAACTGGAGGCAGTACTGCAGGTGGGGTCTCCCCAGGGCTGAGCAGAGGGGGAGAATCCCCTCCCTTGCCCTGCTGGCCACACTTCTCTTGCTGCAGCCAGGATCTGATTGGCCTTGATGATCTTAGAGGTCTTTTCCAACTTTAATGATTCTCTGATTCTAAGTTTGGAAACCTGTAGATTTCAGAATGGAAAAGGGCTAAAGGCAATGAAGTGGGGAAATAGATGAAAGCAGCCAGCTGATTTTTTCCAGGTGAAGTAACATAGCTGGCAAGATAAGGAAACAGACTCCAGCAACAAAGAGCTGGAAGGAAAAAAAAGCCATGAGGGTGTTGTCAGCATAGCTTCAAGGAAAGAAGTTTTTGTAAAACAAGACTCTGCTTTATTTGACAGAATTTGAGGTCTAGCTGAAAAGGTCTCTTGGTGAGAGAGAAACTTTGGTTTTCTCTGAAGTATTTGACGTATGACTGTCTGACATTTGAATAGAAGAAACTTTCCTTACATAGAAGGAACAAAGAACATGAGATGGATTAATGACTTTATAACAGGCAGATCTCAAATTAACTTCTTGCTGGGGAGATGTCATTAAAGGCATTTTCTCCTGGGTTTCAGTCCTGTATCCCATGGCCTATATCCTGTCAAATCAGCAGTGCAGCAGGCAGGCTGCTGGCGTGCTCTGAGGTGCCTGGGAGAACGGTCACAATTCACCTAAATGTACTCTGATCTCTCTGGGAATAGAGAATTCAGGGTTATTTTTGTTCCCTCCAGGACAGGGGGAGGTGCAGGAGCGCAGGGACCTAGAGAAGATTTAAGATTTCTCTCAGTCATCTCGGATTTCCTGACTGATGTTTTGACAGCAGACTGCAATAGCTCTCCCTTCCTGTTTGTTTGGTTTGGTTTTTCACTCTGGAGAAGCTGTCAGCCATCAACTGGTTCTTGAGACCCTGGGGTTTGTATTGAACTATCCAGACAGCATTTAAACAGCTTTTGTGGGTTGGATCTTTACAGTGCCTTAGCACTGGAAGGATCTCAAAAGAGACTTCCTTTCAGAACGAACTCTCCCCCATTCTGTTCCCTTGTGCTCTGTGGTGTTTTATTCAATTAGCTATTTGAGTGTAAGAGAGGGGAGAGGAAGACTGCATTGAAAACCTTGTACAGCTAAAGGGGAGCCCTGCTGAATTATTTCCCTGTGTTGGTCTTTATGCAAGATGAGGCTGATGAAGGAGCAGCATTTCGACAGCCGGTTACAGGAGCCTGTATGAGCCACATGGAAGTAATGACCAGGCACATGGCATGAATTGTGAATGCCTTCCAGAGGAAGGCTGCATTATTCCCTACCATGCATAAATAGTAGCCTACATACTCATTTAGGAGGAAAAGAAAAGAAAAGAGAAGCAAAAGAAAGCCTGCATGTCATGCAAGGAGAAATAATACTGACTGTCAGAAAAAATCAAACAGGAGACACCAAGCATAGCTAAGCCCTAGGCAGATGTGAGAGCTTTTTGGCTAGCAGGTGAGCTTGACTCGTATCTCCTTCCTAATGGAAGGGGTATTTATGCTCCATCAGTCCCTTCAGGTGTTCTGGTAGAGCTATTCCAATTATGCCACCATTATAATCAATTTGGGTGAAATCCCATTGTGTCCCATCTTTCTTGCTGAGAGGTGCAGAATGGGATAGCTGTTGCTGAGCGCTGAGCTACCAACTGGACCTCTATTATGATGAGAAGGAATGGCTTGGGCTTTGCTTTTTAAGGCTTCCTATATTTGTCCATTAAGGCTGAGAGATTCAAAGGAACATGACAGTTGGCTATTCAGCTTGCAGACCTGCAGGAGTGAAATGGGATCATTTATGCTTTTTAAGAGTTGTCTTTTTAGGATCTCTAAATGGGCATCCCAATGGGAGCATTATTGCTAAGATATGCTGAAAAGGCAAGAACCTCTGAAGCTGTTTCGCAGTTACTGCCTGCTGCTGCCACCTTTAATTGCTCCTGTTCAGCCTTGTGCTGAAGCTGGCCCAGCCAAAGCACCTCCAAAGCCTTGGAGATGGCTGATCCTTGGGGCTGTGCATCTGCTGAAGCCATCTAATAAAGCAATGCTGCTCTCGTGCGGGCAGGGATTTGAAGCACCTGTATTGATTGCAAGTGCTCCACATTTAAACTTGGACAACTCATCCTCATTTTGCTAATGCCAGAAGGATACAGATCAGAGGCTCATTAGAAAGCCTCTGGGTTTGAGGGATGTTTATTTTCCCTCTGTTTGATTTCGGTGCTGGTGATTTACTTCGCGCAGCAGGTGACAGGTATCAATACTAGAGGAGAACCAATAAAAATCAGGGGAGCTTTGATTCCAAACTGGCTTCAAGCACTGCTGCTGTCAGCTCTGTGAGCAGAGGAGCTGTAACACACTCATTAGAAGGAGGAAGAAAGCAGGCAAGCAAGCTTCTACAAACACCTGAAATGTTTGTTGATGCTTATCAAAGAAACTGAAAGCGGGGGAAGCTTCAATATTGTGCACAGTTTCACCTGGTTTTGCCATTATCTGTGAGCTTGTTCAGTCTTTATTTCTTTGGCAGTGCAGTCATATAGGAAATGATGAGACTGCAACAGGTAAAACTGGAGGTGTAGAGCAATCAGGTTTTATTTGCTACCCATCCTTGTTTAGGAAAGATGTTGAGTCGCTGGAAGGTGTCCAGAGAAGGGCAACAAAGCTGGGGAGGGGTCTGGAGCACAGCCCTGTGAGGAGAGGCTGAGGGAGCTGGGGTTGCTTAGCCTGCAGAAGAGGAAGCTCAGGGGAGACCTTCTTGCTCTCTCCAACTGCCTGAAGGGAGGTTGTAGCCAGGTGGGGGTTGGTCTCTTCTCCCAGGCAGCCAGCACCAGAACAAGAGGACACAGTCTCAAGCTGTGCCAGGGGAGGTTTAGGCTGGATGTTAGGAAGAAGTTCTATACAGAGAGAGTGATTGCCCATTGGAATGTGCTGCCCAGGGAGGTGGTGGAGTCACCTTCATTGGAGATGTTTAGGAGGAGCCTGGATGAGGCACTTGGTGCCATGGTTTAGTTGATTAGATGGTGCTGGGTGATGGGGCTTCGACTCGATGATCTCTGAGCTCTTTTCCAGCCTGGTTAATTCTGTATTTCAAAGTGACCAGTGTCAACCTACTGCAAATGTCTGTGCTACTCAAGGCAGAATGCTAATTAATGACTTATTCCTAACTATTAATGACTATTCCTAACTATTCTTCAGTCAAACATTCAGAACAGTGCTAATTAGTCTGACTATATTAAAACAGCAATCTCCAACTGTTTTAGTTACAGCTCCATTCATTCCCTGTACAGTGTGCAATAGCTCTTTCAGTGAAGAAGTTTCTTCTAATCTCCAACCTGAACCTCTCCTGGTGCAACTTGAGGCCATTTCCTCTCATCCTGTCACTTGTTAGTAAGGAGAAGAGGCTGACCCCACCTGCTCCAGCCTTCTTTCAGGGAGTTGTTGGGAGTGTGTCTCCCCTCAGCCTCCTTTTCTCCAAGCTGAACAACCCCAATTCCCTCCACTGCTCTTCACCAGACCTGTTCTCCAGCTTTGTTGCCCCCCTCTGGGCCCACTCCCACACCTCAAAGTGAGGATCCCAAAACTGAACCCATTATTTGAGATGCAGTCTCCCCAGTGCTGAGTACAGGGGCACAATCACTTCCCTGCTCCTGCTAGCCACACTATGTCTGTTCCAGGCCAGAAACAGCACTTAGGAAGATCAAAATGCTCCAGATGTTATAAATTGGTTTGAAAGGGAGAAGTCATAACTCTGAAAGAAAGGAGTGAGGACAAGTAGGAGCAGCCCTCAAGCTTGTGCCAGGCTCAGATGCAGGCTGGAAGTCATGGAATCACAGAATTGTTAGGGCTGGGAGGGACCTCAAGGATCATCCAGTTCCAGCCCCCCATAGGCTGGGACACCTCACACTAGAGCAGGTTGCTCAGAGCCACATCCAGCCTGGCTGCAAACACCTCCAAGTCACCTGTGAACGTCCACAGCCATGGCATCACAAAGCCAGCAGCATGTCTGAAGGTGTGAGAGAGCAGTGCCCAGGGCCTGCAGAGTAGTGCAGGGAGCTCGCTGTGGAATGATTAGTCACAGCCTGAGCCCCAGGACACCCATGTAAGATAAGCAAGGAGGGAGGGAAGTGCCAGGCTCTGCAAACTCCAGAGGTGATTACACAGGGGAGGAGAATGAGAAAGGGAGACAAGTGCTGCAGGGACTTGGGCAAAGTGACTACAGAGGAACAAAGCAGCTTTCCCTTAGCCTCTGCTCTCAGATATCTTACTTCTGCCATTGAGCAGCATTTTATCAATAACAAGGTGAGGACCCCAAATATGTGAGAAACCTTGGTGTGTAATGACAGATGGTTTTAAGGTATCACTTTTAGAAATGATCTGTTCTGTAGAAGTGCAGCTGTAAGAGACTGTCAGGGCACAGAACTTGAAATAGGAGTTGTTAGCTGCAGCTTTAAGCAGAGAGCTGCAGGCTTGCCTTTGAGTCATAGAATCATAAAACCAGTAAGGTTGGGAAAAACCTCTAAGATCAAGTCCAACCTTCTACCCAAGAGCTGCCTGGCCACTAGACCATGTCCCAAAGTTTCATAGTTTAGTTTCATAGTTTCAGTTAGGGTTGGAAGGGACCACAAGGATCAGCTAGTTCCAACCCCCCTGCCATGGCCAGGGACACCCCACACTAGATCAGGCTGCCAGAGCCTCATCCAGTCTGGGCTTAAACACCTCCAGGGATGGGGCCTCAACCACCTCCCTGCACAACCCATTCCAGGGCCTCACCACCCTCACGGTGAAGAACTTCCTCCTCACATCCAGCCTGAATCTCCCCACCTCCAGCTTCATTCCATTCCCCCTAGTCCTATCACTCCCTGAGAGCCTGAAAAGTCCCTCCCCAGCCTTCTTGTAGCCCCCTTCAGATCCTGGAAGGCCACCTTGGAGCCTTCTCTTCTCCAGTCTGAACAGCCCCAACTCCTTCAGTCTGTCCTCATAGGAGAGGTGCTCCAGCCCTCTGATCATCCTTGGGACCCTTCTCTGGACACCTTCCAGCACCTTCAGATCCCTCTTGGAATAGGGGCTCCAGAACTGGAGGCAGTACTGCAGGTGGGGTCTCACCAGAGCTGAGTAGAGGGGGAGAATCACCTCCCTTGCCCTGCTGGCCACACTTCTCCTGATGCAGCCCAGGCTCTGATTGGCTTTCCGGGCTGCAAGTGCACCCTGAGAGCTCCTGGGGAGCTTCTCCTCCCCCAGCACCCCCAAGTCTCTCTCCTCAGGGCTGCTCTCCAGCCAGTCCCTGCCCAGCCTGCATTTGTTCCTGGGATTGCCTCGACCCAGCTGCAGGACCCTGCCCTTGGTCTTGTTGAAGCTCCTGAGGTTGGCTTGTGCCCACCTCTCCAGCCTGTCCAGCTCCCTCTGGATGGATCCCTTCCCTCCAGCTGTCTGCTGCACCACACAGCTTGGTGTCATCACAACCTTGCTGAGGCTGCACTCACTGCCACTGTCCATGTCACCCACAATGATGTTGAACAAGCCTGGTCCCAGGACTGATCCCTGAGGGACTCTGCTTGTCCCTGGCCTCCCTGGGACATGGACCCATTGACAGCCACTCTTTGGGTGTGGCCATCAAGCCAGTTCTATATCCATCTAGTGGTCACCCATCAAACCCATGTGTCACCAGCCTGGAGACCAGGATGTGGTGTGGGACAGTGTCAAAGGCTTTGCTCAGGTCCAGGTAAATGACATCAGTTGCTCGCCCCTCAGCTATTGATGTTGTGATCTGTTCAGAGAAGGCCACCAGGTTTGTCAGGCAGGATTTGCCCTTGGCAAAGCCATGCTGACTGCTCCCAATCACCTCTTCACTACTCTTCTGAGTCAGTAGTGCCTCCAGGAGGATCTGCTCCATGATCTTTCCAGGCACAGAGGTGTCCCATGTCTCCTCAAGGTTTGAACACCTGCAGGGATGGAGACTCCACCACCTCCCTGGGCAGCCTGTTCCAATCCTTGACTGCTCTTGCAGCAAAGAAATTGTTCCTAATATCCAACCTAAACCTCCCCTGGCACAGCTTGGGGACATTGCTTTTTGTCCTGTCTTTAGTCACTTGGGAGAAGAGCCCAACTCCAGCCTCCCTCCCACCTCCTTTTCAGAGCAATATGGTCTCCCCTCAGCCTCCTCTTCTTCAGGCTAATGTATCATGTAATGCCCAATCTCAAAGCTCAGTGGGCATTCCCCTTGGAATTAGATGCTTGTGTGACTTTGAAGGCACACAACCATGGTTTGTAGCAGTCAGTTGGAGAATAAAGGTGATGTCCTATGTCCCATACATTCTGAGGAGACCTCCAAAGAAGACTGTAAATAAAATCATGCAGTACAGGGTCGATTCCAAGCAGGATCTGTGCTCAAAGCCTGCCTGGATGCCTTCCTGGGTGATCTGCTCTAGGTGATCCTGCTCTGGCAGGGGGGTTGGACTGGATGGGCTTTCAAGGTCCCTTCCAGCCCCTAAGATTGTGTGATTCTGTGCAGCATGCATTCTGCAGATTCTGTGTTGTATTTCCAGCAGCAGCAGCACATTATTCTCCAGGCTCCAGGTAGGGTACTGCACTTTGAAACTGGAAGCCCAGCGTGCAGCACCACGCTGAGCAAAGAGCCTATCTGGACTGCAGTGTGCAGAAGTGACTTGAGAAGAACCCACAGTGCAGTCAATGATCAAATGTTTGTTGTTACCTCCCTGGAAGCTGGAGAAAAATCAATGCAGCCATCAGTGTCAGGCCTGCTGGTTCTAACAGGCTCAGCCTTGCTGCAGCTGTTGATTCCTTGCATCCTGAGCAGGGAGGAAAGTGCTGTGCCTGTGTCAGCACCTGGGTGTGTGTGAGCCAGAGAGAGCTGTGCAGTGAGCTGGAAACCAATTAAACTGCAGTGTTAGATAGGTGACAGAAAGGCCTCTGTAAAAGCAGGACAGTGCCAGAAGCTGGAGTTAATGTAGCATCTGGCATACAGGGAATCATAATAACATTCAAAATGTTCTGAAGTAATTTATTGATGGGAAGGATAGGACAGGGGAGGAAAAAAGACAAGAAAAAGCAAAGTTTAAGCAAAATGTCAGGTTCAGGCAACAAATGTGGGGGGAAAGAAGGAAGGAATGGCACATCTGATGATTAAAAAGCACAGCATGAAAGAGAGTTCACAGTGAAAGGCTTATGGACTACCAAAGCTCCATTAAAATAGCCCTAAAATGTGAAGGGTCTGGAGAACAACTCCTGTTAGGAGCAGGTGAGGGAACTGAGGTTGTTCAGTCTGGAGAAGAGGAGGCTGAGGGGAGACCTCATTGCTCTATGCAGCTCCCTGAAAGGGGGTTAGAGTGAGGTGGGGGTTGGTCTCTTTTTACCTACTATCAGGTGATAGAAGGAGAGGAAATGGCCTGAAATTGTGCCAAGGGAGGGTTAGTTTGGAGATTAGGAAACGTTGCTTTACTGCAGTGGTGGTCAGGGACTGGCACAGGCTGCCAGGGAGGTGGTGGAGTCCCCATCCCTGGAGGTGTTCAAGAAACCTGTGGCCATGGCACTTGGGGCCATGGTTTAGTGGGCATGGTGTTCTTAGTTTGATGTTTGGACTTGATGATATTAGAGTTCTTTTCCAGCCAAAACAATTCTATGATTCTTCATATGTCCAGAGAGGAGAAAGCGTCACCATAGGGATAACAAAGGAATAGAATAGAATAGAATAGAATAGAATAGAATAGAATAGAATAGAATAGAATAGAATAGAACAGAACAGAGCAGGTTGGAAAAGAGCTTCAAGATCATCAAGTACAACCTATCACCCAACACCATCTAATCAACTAAACCATGGCACCAAGTACCTCATTCAGTCTCTTCTTGAACACCTCCAGGGATGGGAATCCACCACCTCCCTGGGCAGCACATCCCAATGGCCAATCTCTCTTTCTGTGAAGAACTTCTTCCTCACATCCAGCCCAAACCTTCCCTGGTGCAGCTTGAGACTGTGTCCTCTTGTTCTGGTGCTGGTTGCCTGGGAGAAGAGACCAACCCCCACCTGGCTGCAGCCTCCCTTCAGGTAGTTGTAGAGAGCAATGAGGTCTCCCCTGAGCCCCTCTTCTCCAGGCTAAGCAACCCCAGCTCCCTCAGCCTCTCCTCACAGGGCTGTGCTCCAGACCCCTCCCCAGCTTTGTTGCCCTTCTCTGTACACCTTCCAGCAACTCAACATCTTTGTTTGGGGCAGTTCATAGAGGAAATAGAGCTGGAGCCAGAAGCACAGAAGTTTGGGAGACTGGAGCCTTTCAATTTTCTATCCTTGGGCACCCAGGCCCCTTTTCCTTCCATGCAGGGCCAGTGACAAGGTGGCTGACTCAGGAAGGTGGCAGCCTTATGTAGCTAATCCCTGGATTGCAGTCAAAGGGTGTGTGGGTTAACAGGGGACAGATGTTTCTGCCAAGGACTTGATCAGGCAACAGCAGCACTCAGAAATGAAGGCTTAGCTTTTGCAAGCCAAATATTAGGACATTTATCACTTTCACAAAACTCTTCTGAGGAGGCTGCAATAATTCTTATTAATCAATCCATTCAAAGTAATGGGGCATGGTGCCTATGAATGCCATAATGAGGTTTAGTGCCTGAGGGTCCATCCATACTGCTTTTATGTGTGGAAGTCCACATCTTTGTATAGTGGTAGGCTAGGCTGCAAATGAAACCCTTGGCCACAGCAACGTCAGGCAGTGCTACAGGCTGGGGTCACAGTGGCTGGAGATGAGCCAGGCAGAAAGGGACCTGGGGATACAGGTTGATAGTAGGCTGAACATGAGCCTGCAGTGTGCCCAGGAGGCCAAGAGGGCCAACGGCATCCTGGCCTGCATCAGGAAGAGTGTGGCCAGCAGGAGCAGGGAGGTCATTGTGCCCTGTGCTCAGCACTGGTTAGGCCACACCTTGAGTCCTCTGTCCAGTTCTGGGCTCCTCAGGTTAGGAAAGATGTTGAGTTGCTGGAAGGTGTCCAGAGAAGGGCAACAAAGCTGGGGAGGGGTCTGGAGCACAGCCCTGTGAGGAGAGGCTGAGGGAGCTGGGGTTGCTTAGCCTGGAGAGGAGGAGGCTCAGGGGAGACCTTCTTGCTGTCTGCAACTCCCTGAAGGGAGGTTGTAGCCAGGTGGGGGTTGGTCTCTTCTCCCAGGCAATCAGCACCAGAACAAGAGGACACATCTCTAGCTGTGCCAGGAGAGGTTTAGGCTGGATGTTAGGAAGAAATTCTTCACAGAGAGAGTGATTTGCCATTGGAATGTGCTGCCCAGGGAGGTGGTGGAGTCACCATCACTGGAGGTGCTCAGGAGGAGACTTGATGGGGTGCTTGGTTGCATGGTTTAGTTGATTAGGTGGTGTTGGATGATAGGTTGAACATGATGATCTTGAAGGTCTCTTCCAACCTGGTTCAGATCTATTCTATTCTATTCTATTCTATTCTATTCTATTCTATTCTATTCTATTCTACCTATATTGAAAGAGGTGTGGCTAGTAGGTCAAGAAAGATTCTCCCCCCACTCTGCCCTGATCTGCTTCCTCTGGTAGCAAAAGTAATTACCCAGCAGAGTTTGTCACAGGGAGTAGCTGTCTTTCATTTAAGGCAAAAGGAAACCATGAAGGAAATGTTTCTGAAGGGTTTTTTAAAGGTCATGGTGTCGGTTCTCCCAGCCATGTGTGTAGATATGAGGAAGCCAGAAGAGTGACAGCAAACAGAAGGGCAGAAGGGCTCTGCAGAGGGACCTTGCCAGGCTGGACAGATAGGCAGAGTCCAACAGGATGGCATTCAACAAGTCCAAGTGCCAGGGGCTGGACGTTGGCCACAACAACCCCATGCAGAGCTACAGGCTGGGGTCAGAGTGGCTGAGAGCTGCCAAACAGAGAGGGACCTGGGGGTGCTGATTGACAGCTGCCTGACCATGAGCCAGCAGTGTGCCCAGGGGGCCAAGACGGCCAATGGCATCCTGGCCTGCATCAGGAACAGTGTGGCCAGCAGGAGCAGGGAGGTCATTGTGCCCTGTACTCTGTCTGCATTGGTTAGGCCACACCTTGAGTCCTGTGTCCAGTTCTGGGCCCCTCACTTTAAGAAGGACATTGAGACACTTGAAGGTGTCCAGAGAAGGGCAACAAGGCTGGGGAGAGGCCTTGAGCACAGCCCTGTGAGGAGAGGCTGAGGGAGCTGGGGGTTGCTTAGCCTGGAGAAGAGGAGGCTCAGGGGAGACCTTCTTGCTGTCTGCAACTCCCTGAAGGGAGGTTGTAGCCAGGTGGGGGTTGGTCTCTTTGCCCAGGCACCCAGCACCAGAACAAGAGGACACAGTCTCAAGCTGTGCCAGGGGAAGTTTAGGCTGGAGGTGAGGAGAAAGTTCTTCACTGAGAGAGTCATTCGCCATTGGGATGTGCTGCCCAGGGAGGTGGTGGAGTCACCATCCCTGGAGGTGTTCAAGAGGGGATTGGATGTGGCACTTGGTGCCATGGTCTAGTTGTCAAGAGGTGTTAGGTATTAGGTAATAGGTTGGACTCGGTGATCTCTGAGGTCTTTTCCAACCGGGTTGACTCCATGGTTCTGTATAAACTCTCTCTCTCTCTCTCTTTCTTGTCTCTTTGCTCTAACAGACACCAGCTGGTTGCTTGTGCTGGCTTGCTGACCTTGGCTAAGTTTCTTTGTTGTGGCTAAGTTTCTTTGTTTTGGCGAAGTACTAGCAAGCTACTCTCTGCTTTTCTCCTCTTTCTCTTGTCCCTTGTACGGGAGGGATGTGAGGGGCAGAGGGGGAAGCTCTTGGTAGCACAGTCTCACAGTATCACCAAGGTTGGAAGAGACCTCAAAGATCATCGAGTCCAACCTGTCACCACAGACCCCATGACTAGACCATGGCACCAAGTGCCACATCCAATCCCCTCTTGAACACCTCCAGGGATGGTGACTCCACCACCTCCCTGGGCAGCACATCCCAATGGCGAATGACTCTCTCGGTGAAGAACTTTCTCCTCACCTCCAGCCTAAACTTCCCCTGGCACAGCTTGAGACTGTGTCCTCTTGTTCTGGTGCTGGGTGCCTGGGCAAAGAGACCAACCCCCACCTGGCTACAACCTCCCTTCAGGGAGTTGCAGACAGCAAGAAGGTCACCCCTGAGCCTCCTCTTCTCCAGGCTAAGCAACCCCAGCTCCCTCAGCCTCTCCTCACAGGGCTGTGCTCAAGGCCTCTCCCCAGCCTTGTTGCCCTTCTCTGGACACCTTCAAGTGTCTCAATGTCCTTCTTAAAGTGAGGGGCCCAGAACTGGACACAGGACTCAAAGGTGTGGCCTAACCAATGCAGAGTACAGGGACACAATGACTTCCCTGCTCCTGCTGGTCACACTCTTCCTGATGCAGGCCAGGATGCCATTGGCCTTCTTGGCCCCCTGGGCACACTGCATGCTCATGTTCAGCTGCTGTCACCCAGCAATCCCAGGTCCCTTTCTGCCTGGCTGCTCTCCAGCCACTCTGACCCCAGCCTGTAGCACTGCATGGGCTGTTGTGGCCAAAGTGCAGCCCCTGGCACTTGGACTTGTTGAATGCCATCCTGTTGGACTCTGTCCATGTGTCCAGCCTGTCAAGGTCCCTCTGCAGAGCTCTCCTACCCTCTAACTGACCAACAACTGCTCCCAACTTGGTGTCTGCAAACTTACTAATGGCAGACTCTATCCCCTCATCCATATCAGCAATAAAGATATTAAACACTGATCCCTTGTTTTATGTTACACAACTAACTTTATGTTATAGAACTAACTTTATGTTAGTTATCAGTCCAATGGATTTAGTTAGACCTTATCATTATTTTCCCTTTGCATGCAATGGTAATTTATTTACATTCTACCACTTTCACTCAAGAGCTGTGGAAAACTTCCTGGGCATCAGCTTAAAAGTGCCACAACAGCCTGTGATGCATCAGAAGTTCTCTGAGCATTCATTGAAGTTGTGTTAAGAACTGTTTCTGGGGTCAGAGGTGCTATTAAACAGGTGACTGGCATCCTACCAGGTGATATGTGAGAGAGAGTCTTCCATAACCATGGCAGGGTGTGATTATGATCTCTGACAGGACATGCAAAGCCTGCAGGTGTTGCAGTTAACTCATGAACTTCTTTTTGGTTTTGAGAATCACAGAATCAACCAGGTTGGAAAAGACCTCAGAGATCATCAGGTCCAACCTGTTACCTAATACCTGACACCTCCTGACAACTAAACCATGGCTCCAAGTGCCACATCCAGTCCCCTCTTGAACACCTCCAGGGATGGTGACTCCACCACCTCCCTGGGCAGCACATTCCAGTGGCCAATTACTCTTTCTGGGAAGAACTTTCTCCCCACCTCCAGCCCAAACTTCCACTGGTGCAGCTTGAGAGAGGTGCCTTGTGCCTTGCCACTTGAGAGCCTGGTAAGAAGATGGCTCAGACTCATGTTGCAGTCATGCACAGGTCTTCTACAGGGCCTGGTGTAAAGAGCTGGTTTGGTTTTTCTCTTAAGAAAACTGTTCAGTCAAGTTTACTGAGGTCTACTTTCATCACCTTTCACTTCTGTCCCAAGCAATTCTCACTAATGATCTACAAGCATCACCTCCATTGATGTGTGATGAGGTGTTTTACATGTCAATATGAAATATAAGGTCCAGTGCAGAGAAGCAGCTTCACAAAGAGATTTACTCCTTGTCTGTCCAAGGGGTGGGGGGGAGAGATGTTAATATTTTTCTAATGTCTACTCAAGTGCAAGAGATAACACCTATTTGGCTGAAGAGCTATGATCATTTCCAAGGCAGTAAGGGCAGTCAATATCTGGAAGAAGGAGTGCTGAAACTGCCTCCTAAATAAATTAGGAATCAATAATGTTTGGTGGGAGGAAGGAGGACTTTAATCTAAATGGAACCCCAGGGAGAGTTAAGAAAAGGACTGAACATAAAAACTGGCAGAGTTTGCTGAGGAAAGCCTGCTCCATGTTATGGCAGCCTGAGCACACAGAGGGGGCAAGAGAACATGTGGCTGGCCATGGGACTAGAGCAAACATTGGAAATACTTCAGATAGACACCAAGAGGGGAAAAGAGGGGTTTTGAATTTCATCTTAGGATAATCAGATGAAGCATTTCTAATTCTCCTTATTTTCTTCTGCCCACTCCCCACCATATTAAGAATAGAATAGAATAGAATAGAATAGAGTAGAATGGAATAGAGTAGAATGGAATTAGAATAGAATAGAATAGAATAGAGTAGAATAGAGTAGAGTAGAATAGAATAGAGTAGAATGGAATAGAGTAGAATGGAATTAGAATAGAATAGAATAGAATAGAGTAGAATAGAGTAGAATAGAATAGAATAGAATAGAATAGAGTAGAGTAGAATAGAATAGCATAGAATAGAGTAGAGTAGAATAGAATAGCATAGAATAGAGTAGAATAGAATAGAATAGAATAGAGTAGAGTAGAATAGAATAGCATAGAATAGAGTAGAGTAGAGTAGAATAGAATAGCATAGAATAGAGTAGAATAGAATAGAATAGAGTAGAGTAGAATAGAATAGAATAGAATAGAGTAGAGTAGAATAGAATAGAATAGAGTAGAGTAGAGTAGAGTAGAGTAGAATAGAATTAATCAGGTTGGAAAAGACCTTTGAAATCATCGAGTCCAACCTATCACCCAACACCATCTGATCAACTAAACCCTGGCACCAAGCACCCCATCAAGTCTCTTCCTAAACACCTCCAGGGATGGTGACTCCACCACCTCCCTGGACAGCTCATTCCAATGGCCAATCTCTCTATCGAGAACTTCTTCCTAACATCCAGCCTAAACCTCCCCCTGGCACAGCTTGAGACTGTGTCCTCTTGTTCTGGTGCTGGGTGCCTGCCTGGGAGAAAAGACCAACCCCCACCTGGCTACAACCTCCCTTCAGGGAGTTGTAGACAGCAATGAGGTCTCCCCTGAGCCTCCTCTTCTCCAGGCTAAGCAACCCCAGCTCCCTCAGCCTCTCCTCACAGGGCTGTGCTCCAGACCCCTCCCCAGCTTTGTTGCCCTTCTCTGGACACCTTCCAGCATCTGAACATCTTTCCTAATCTGGGGGGCCCAGAACTGGACACAGGACTCAAGGTGTGGCCTAACCAGTGCTGAATATCTCCTACCCATGTCTTCATAAACTCTTCTTGCTGTGTAATTTTGATGCTGGAGGTAAATGTTCACTGATTTCATCAAAAATGGCCCTGTGTTGGTCATAAGTGGGGACTTTTATGGTCAGGAAAAGGATAGGTCTCTCTCCCACAGAACACAGCATCCCCTAACCCATGCCAGCATGGGTCTCTATAGAAAGAGACTTAGCACAGGAGCTGAAGGTGGATTTGTCTTTCTGCAATCACACACAAAATCCTTTCTGGGTTTGAGAACGTGGTTGTGTCCTATAGATCTCAACTGAATCTTCAGCATCTCATGGGAAAACAGATCAGAGAATCAGAGAGTGGTTTGTGTTGAAGAGGACCTTAAAGATCACCTAGTTCACATGTTTGTTTTTTCTTAAGCATGAGTCAGGGGAGTCTCTGTTTTGGGACTAGTGCTTTTCTGGGGGTGCCCAGGGACAGGACAAGGGGTAGCAGGGGTAACAAGTTCACAGAATCACCTTCTAAACATGAGGAGGAAGTTCTTTAACTTAAAGGTGAGGAGGCACTGGAGAGTTGTTGGAGTCTCTATTTCTGGAGGCACTCCAAACCTACCTGGATGTGTTCCTCTGTGTGTTCACCATCTTAAGGTGAACCTGCCTTGACAGAAGAGTTGGACCCTATGACCTCCAGAGGTCCTTTCCAGCCCTTACCATTCTGTGATTGATTTGATGATCAAGCAGCATCACAAGGAAGTTATAGTTCCAACCCCCGTGCCACAGGCAGGGACCACCCCTACTAGATCAGGTTGCTCAAGGGCTCATCCAACCTGACTTTGAACACTTCCAGGCTTGGAGCTTCCACAGCTTCTCTGGGCAACCTGTTCCAGTGTCATAGTATCATAGTATCAGTCAGGGTTGGAAGGGACCACAAAGACCATCTAGTTCCAACCCCCCTGCCATGGGCAGGGACACCCCACACTACATCAGGCTGCCCAGAGCCTCATCCAGCCTGGGCTGAAACACCTCCAAGGATGGGGCCCCAACCACCTCCCTGCACAACCCATTCCAGGGCCTCACCACTCTCATGGGGAAGAACTTCCTCCTCCCCTCCAGCCTGAATCTCCCCACCTCCAGCTTCATTCCATTCCCCCTAGTCCTATCACTACCTGAGAGCCTGAGAAGTCCCTCCCCAGCCTTCTTGGAGCCCCCTTCAGATCCTGGAAGGCCACAATGAGGTCACCTGGGAGCCTTCTCTTCTCCAGACTGAACAGCCCCAACTCCTTCAGTCTGTCCTCACAGCAGAGGTGCTCCAGCCCTCTGCTCATCCTCGTGGCCCTTCTCTGGACACCTTCCAGCACCTCCAGATCCCTCTTGTAAGAGGGGCTGCAGAACTGGAGGCAGTACTGCAGGTGGGGTCTCACCAGAGCTGAGCAGAGGGGGAGAATCCCCTCCCTTGCCCTGCTGGCCACACTTCTCCTGCTGCAGCCCAGGCTCTGATTGGCTTTCCGGGCTGCAAGTGCACCCTGAGAGCTCCTGGGGAGCTTCTCCTCCCCCAGCACCCCCAAGTCTCTCTCCTCAGGGCTGCTCTCCAGCCAGTCCCTGCCCAGCCTGTATTTGTTCCTGGGATTACTTCAACCCAGCTGCAGGACCCTGCCCTTGGTCTTGTTGAAGCTCCTGAGGTTGGCTTGTGCCCTCCTCTTCAGCCTGTCAAGGTCCCGCTGGATGGCATCCCTTCCCCCTCTGGATGGCATCCCTTCCCCCTCTGGATGGCATCCCTTCCAACATCTCCCAAACATCTTTCTAGAGTGAATGGCTTTGAAATGGTAGACTTTTGTTTTGATCTTCCTCATGGATAAAGCAGCCAAAATCACTTGGAGTAACTGCTGAGGTAGATATGAACAAGGCAGGTCCGGACAAGCCACTGGAGAGAACCAGCTCCATGTGTTTTGTGCCCACAGTCTGAGTGCTGAAATCTGCCTGGAGAAATAGAATCTAATTGAAAGTTTGAGAGGGAATTTGGCCCAGACTGGAGCACACACATTCATGGGGATTATGCATCAAGATCTTTTTGACTCTGACATCCAAAATTACATCCATTATAGTGTAAATCAGAGACAAGGGGCTTTCATTGTGTGCATATACTTACAGCCATAACTGCTTTCCTTGCAAGGTTTCTTGTCAAATCATTTAATCTGCACATGTTTTTAATGTCTCTAAATTAAGAAAATATTATCTTCATCTTGCAGATTTTTCTTCTTTTCTGGAAAAAAAGTTGTGTGTGTGGGAAAAGTTTCCTCTGGAAGCTAAAATTCACAGAATCACAGAATGTTAGAGGTTGGAAGGGACCTCCAGAGATCATCCAGTCCAACCCCCACCCCTGCCAGAGCAAGATCACCCAGGGTAGTCTACACAGGAATGCATCCAGGTGGGGTTGGAAAGTCTCCAGAGAAGGAGAGTCCACAACCTCTCTGGGCAGCCTGCTCCAGGGCTCCATAATCCTCACTACAGTTTCTCCTCATGCTGAGGTGAAACCTTCTCTGTTCAAGTTTGTACCTTTTGTTCCTTGGCTTATAACTGTGCACCACTAAAAAGAGCTTGACCCCCACCCCTCAGCAAGTGCCAGGGGAAGTTTAGACTCGAGGTGAGGAGAAAGTTCTTCACCGAGAGAGTCATTCGCCATTGGGATGTGCTGCCCAGGGAGGTGGTGGAGTCCCCATCCCTGGAGGTGTTCAAGAGGGGATTGGATGTGGCACTTGGTGCCATGGTCTAGTTGTCAGGAGGTGTTAGGTATTAGGTAATAGGTTGGACTCGGTGATCTCTGAGGTCTTTTCCAACCTGGTTGACTCCGTGGTTCTGTATAAACTCCCTCTCTCTCTTTCTTGGCTCTTTGCTCTAACAGACACCAGCTGGTTGCTTGTGCTGGCTTGCTGACC
Organism: Colaptes auratus; assembly: GCA_015227895.2. Taxonomy (NCBI): domain Eukaryota; kingdom Metazoa; phylum Chordata; class Aves; order Piciformes; family Picidae; genus Colaptes; species Colaptes auratus. The sequence continues at coordinate 17,471,279 of JAAWVA010000031.1, forward strand.
TTGGCTAAATTTCTTTGTTGTGGCTAGGTTTCTTTGTTTTGGCTAAGTACTAGCAAGCTACTCTCTGCTTTTCTCCTCTTTCTCTTGTCCCTTGTATGGGCAGGATGCGAGGGGCAGAGGGGGAAGCTCTTGGTAGCACAGTCTCACAGTATCACTAAGGTTGGACGAGACCTCGAAGATCATTGAGTCCAACCTGTCACCACAGACCTCATGACTAGACCATGGCACCAAGTGCCACATCCAATCCCCTCTTGAACACCTCCAGGGATGGGGACTCCACCACCTCCCTGGGCAGCACATTCCAATGGCGAATGACTCTCTCAGAGAACTTTCTCCTCACCTCCAGCCTAAACTTCCCCTGGCACTTGCTGAGGGGTGAGGGTCAAGCTCTTTTTAGTGGTGCACAGTAATAAGCCAAGGAACAAAAGATACAAACTTGAACAGAGAAGGTTTCACCTCAGCATGAGGAGAAACTGTAGTGAGGTGTTCAAGAGGGGATTGGATGTGGCACTTGGTGCCATGGTCTAGTCCTGAGGTCTGTGGTGACAGGTTGGACTCGATGATCTTCGAGGTCTCTTCCAACCTTGGTGATACTGTGATACTGTGATCTTTGTAGTTGAGGAAAGGTAATGAAGGTGTTGGAGGGTCTGGAGAACAAATCTAAGGAGGAGCAGCTGGGGGAACTGGGATTGTTCATCCTGGAGAAGAGGAGGATAAAGGGAGACCTCATTGCTCCCTACAGCTCTCTGAAAGGAGGCTGGTGCCAGGTGGGAGTTGGTCAGGTGACAGAAGGTGAAGAAATGTCCTGAAATTGTGCCAGGAGAGGTTTAGTCTAGAGAGTAGAAAAACATCTTTCCTGCATGACTGGTCAGGGCTTGGAACAGGCTGCCAGGGAGGTGGTGGAGTCACCATCCTCGGAGGTGTTCACAAAGTGTGTGGCCATGGCACTTTGGGACATGGTTTAATGGCCATGGTGGTCTTAGGGTGAAGGTTGGACTCCGTCTTAGAGGACTGAAGCTTGTGTAGGGGAGATGTAGACTGGGTTATTAGGAAGAAACTTGTGCCAGTGAGGGTGATGAGAACACCTGAGGAACTGCGGTAATCATAGCACTAGGCAGTGTGAGCAGTCTGGCGATGTAAGCTTAGAGCTTGACCCGGTGCTAGGCCATGCTTAGCATAAGTGTAGGAGTAACTAGCAGTTTGGCACAATAGTGCTCTGCTAGTAGTGTGTTAACTGAAGCAAGGTGCTGGTATCTATAAACCCAGAGGATTCTCTTGGAATGACAGCATGCACGCGTTGATCAACAGCCTCGCGTGGTATCAGTAGTTTAACCAATAATGTATGACAGCAGGGTGAGTGGACAGTTGTGGGGAACCAATGAAGCTATGCCAATGATGCTCTGTGAGTCTATATAAGTTGTACAGGCTCCTTAATGAAATGAACAATACTTAGATCATATTGGTATTGATTCTGTACTCCGTCATCAACAAGGAACTGGTTGCCCAGGGAGGCTGTGGATGCCCCCTCCCTGGAGTATTCATGGCCAGGTTGGATGAGGCCTTGAGCAACCTGGGCTAGTGGGATGTGTCCCTGCCCATGGCAGGGGGTGGGAACTAGATGATCTTTAAGGTCCCTTCCAACCCAAACCATTCTATGAGTCTATGAAATGAAGGATTGTAGAACCGAACAACAAGACTGATGTTGAATTGAGGAGTCAGGCACATTACACCTTCTACTGACACATCTGCATCTCCCTTCAGCAATGGCCTGTGAGAAAGAAGGTGCAAGTACATCTTCCTGCATTAATATCAAGCTAAGATCATAATTATAATCAAGGCGGCTTTGAAATCAAGAGTAGGTAATAAAAAAAGTTACTTCAAAGAAAGCAGAGGTCACTTCTGGTGTGCCATGCTTTAGTTATGCATGATCTGGAAAGAATTGAGCTTTTTGATAAGCAGCTCTGCTTTCCAGTTCCTGCTGTGCAAAGGAAACAGAGGGTGATCAAGGTAAAATAGTAACCAACACAATAGTAACTAATCATAGAATCATAGAGTGGCTTAGATTGCAAGGGACCTCCAAGGTCATCTACTCCATTCCCCCTTTTAACTAGACTTGGCTGCCCAAGGCCTCATCCAACCTGTCCTTGAACATCCACGAGGCCCTGTGAGGAGAGGCTGAGGGAGCTGGGGTTGTTTAGCCTGGAGAGGAGGAGGCTCAGGGGTGACCTTATTGCTCTCTACAACTACCTGAAGGGAGGTTGTAGCCAGGCAGAGGTTGGTCTCTTTTCCCAGGCAGCCAGCACCAGAACAAGAGGACACAGTCTCAGGCTGTGCCAGGGGAAGTTTAGACTGGATGTTAGGAGGAAGTTCTCTACAGGGAGAGTGATTGCCCATTGGAATGGTCTGCCCAGGGAGGTGGTGGAGTCACCATCTTTGGAGGTATTCAGGAGGAGACTTGATGGGGTACTGGGTGCCATGATCTAGTAGTTTAGGTGGATTGGATTGGTTGATAGGTTGGACACGATGATCTTGAAGGTCTCTTCCAACCTGGATTTATTGTATTATTGTATTGTATTGTATTGTATCCCTGGGAAGCCTATTCCAGAGTCCCACCACCCTTTAGTGAATAACTTCTTCCTAAGACCCAGTCTAAATCTACTCTCCCTCAGCTTCAAACCATTCCCCCTTGTCCTGTCTCTAGACACCATATGGAAAGTCCCTCTGCAGCCTTCCTGCCAGATCTCTTTAGGAGCTGGAAGGCAGCTCTAAGGTCCCCCTGGAGTCTTCTCTTCTCCAGGCTGAACGCCCCCAGCTCCTTCAGCCTGTCCTCACAGCAGAGGTGCTCCAGGCCTTGGGTCATCTTTGTGGCCCATCTGTGGACTCCAATGGTAACTAATGCATCCAGTAGATCCTCTAACCCAGAATATAAACACAGTAAGGTGAAGCCCTGGGCTCTGAAGTAGAAGACATTCCAGACAGATGTTAGCTCAGTTAACTTCTAATTCTGTCATTCTGATTCTTACTCACTGCGGGTCAGTGAGAAGTCAAAATGAGTTTGGACTGTTCTGTCCCTTTCCATACAGAGGCTCAGAATTTAATGCAAGTTCTAGCGAAGAGCTCCCTGCCCATCAAAGCAGCATGATTAGGGCTGGCAGCAATGTCTGGCACAAGTCTTCTTGTCTAGTTCAGGGCTCTTTCTTAAAGATGGAAACTAAAGGAAGTGGCAACACAAAATTCCCTGGAGATATTCCAGGTGAGGCTGGACAGGGCTCTGGGCCACCTGATCTAGTGGAGGATGTCCCTGCTGAGTGCAGGGGACTGGATGACCTTTGGAGCTCCCTTCTGGCATGGACCATTCTGTGATTCTATAATCAACACAGCTTATAGATATAATACATAATATGCAATATAGAATCTAATATAGTAATATATAATATAATTTATAATATGTAATATCAAATATAGTACAGAATCACAGAATCATAGAATCAATAAGGTTGGAAAAGACCTCAGAGATCATTAAGTTCAACCTATCATCCAACACCTCCTGACAACTAAACTATGGCTTCAAGTGCCATATCCAATTCCCTCTTGAATACCTCCAGGGATGGGGACTCCACCATCTCCCCAGGCAGCACATTCCAATGGCCAAATACTCTTTCTGGGAAGAACTTTCTCCTCACCTCCAGCCTAAACTACCCCTGGTGCAGCTTGAGACTGTGTCCTCTTGTTCTGCTGCTGGTTGGTAGTTGCCTGCAACATGAGACCAACCCCCACCTGGCTACAACCTCCCTTCAGGGAGTTGTAAAGAGCAATGAGGTCTCCCCTGAGCCTCCTCTTCTCCAGGCTAAGCAACCCCAGCTCCCTCAGCCTCTCCTCACAGGGCTGTGCTCAAGGCCTCTCCCCAGCCTTGTTGCCCTTCTCTGGACACGTTCAAGTGTCTCAATGTCCTTCTTAAATTGAGGAGCCCAGAACTGGACCCAGGACTCAAGGTGTGGCCTAACCAGTGCTGAGCACAGGGCACAATGACTTCCCTGCTCCTGCTGGCCACACTATTGCTGATGCAGGCCAGGATGCCATTGGCCTTCTTGGCCCCCTGGGCACACTGCAGGCTCATGTTCATCCAGCTGTCAACCCTCCCAACATGCACAGCCCTCAAGGCGAAGCATGATGCCTACAGGTCCTCTCTCCACCTGCCACAGGGTCTAGAATAATTAATTGATTTTAGATGTGCTTCACTGCAGATAGTTGAAGCAGAAAGAGATCAGCTATGCATCAGACCCCTCTAGCAGCAAAGTGAAGTATTTCTTGTGCAATACTGAGGTGGGTTGGTCCCTGACAGTTTTACACTTATCAGTCTTCAGAAATCCCATTTGTTACCTACCAGCAGGGCAAGAGATCTCCATGAAAATTTCTCTATCCTGTAATGTTTTGGGGGGAGACCTTCTTGCCCTCTACAGCTACCTGAAGGGAGGTTGTAGCCTGGTGGGAGTTGGTCTCTTCTCCCAGGCAACCAGCACCAGAACAAGAGGACAGAGTCTCAAGCTGTGCCAGGAGAGGTTTAGGCTGGAGGTGAGGAGAAAGTTCTTCCCAGGAAGAGTTGTTTGCCATTGGAATGGGCTGCCCAGGTTGGTGCTGGAGCCACCATCACTGGAGGTGTTCAAGAGGGGATTGGACACCAGAACAAGAGGACACAGTCTCAAGCTGTGCCAGGGGAGGTTTAGAATCATAGAATCAATGATGTTGGAAAAGACCTCAAAGATCATCAAGTCCAACTCCCCAGAAAGAGTAATTGGCCACTGGGATGTGCTGTCCAGGGAGGTGGTGGAGTCCCTGTCCCTGGAGGTGTTCATAAAAGGCTTTGATGTGGCACTTGGAGCCATGGTTTAGTTGTCAGGAGGTGTTAGGTATTAGGCAATAGGTTGGGCTTGATGATCTCTGAGGTCTTTTCCAACCTGGCTGATTCTAGGATTCTGTTACTGCTTCTCATTAAGCCCTGTCCAGGCAAGATCCTATCAGCTGATTGACCAGCCTTGTTCCTTAAATCTTTTGGTCCTTTTCACATCTCATTCTTTCCTTTTAATAAAGGAAAATGAACTGTCCTCATGGTGTAACCTGCTCCATTTGGTTTACTGATTGCTTGAGATTCAATACTGAGCACCACCAGAACCAGAACTCCATTGTGGATCTCACCCTATAAATCTTTACTCTGACCTTGGACCCTTTCACTCGAATAGTGCCCAACTGCATGAGAAACCTCAATGGCTGTGAGTGAAGACTTGCAGCTGAATGCTCACTGTCATTATCCTGATGCTGAGGTTAGTATTGATTTCCTTCACAAGTCTGCTTCAGTTTGCTGCTAATGAGGGCTCTGATTAACCAGGGTATTTCTTACCTCCCTCTTCAGTCAATCATCCCCTACCAACAGGCTGTAAAACATTTTTCAGGTGGCATAAATACATTATCTGATCCGTGTTTCATGGCCTGCTGGGTCAGTTTGGGACACTCCATTTCAGCTGACAGATGTTGGTTTACTTCTGTGCTGATGCCCTGAGCTGACAGACCTGCTGCATATCTCCCTTTGTGCCATCTCTGGGGGAGTATCAGCTCTGTTGAAGCTTTGGTGTCTCGCTGAAATACCTGTGTGAGAGTGGAAAAAGTTTCTCTGCTTTTCCAGAGAAGGGCAATGAAGTTGGGGAAGGGCCTGGAGTGGAGAGCAGGTCTGGGTGGGGAGCAGCTGAATGAACCTGGGGTTGTTTGGTCTGCAGAAAAGGAGGCTGAGGGGAGACCTCATGGCTCTCTACAGCTCCCTGAAAGGTGGTTGCAGTGAGGTGGGGGTTGGTCTCTTCTCCCTCCTATCAGGTGATACAAGGAGAGGAAATGGCCTGAAATTGTGCCAGGGGAGGTGTAGGTTGGAGACTAGGAAAAATTTCTTCACTGCATGAATGGTCAGGAACTGGGACAGGCTGCCTGGGAAGGTGGTGGAGTCCCCATCCCTGTAGGTGTTCAGGAAAGGTGAGGACATGGCACCTGGGGACATGGTTAAATGGCCATGGTGGTTTTAGGTTGAAGGCTGGACTTGAAGACCTGTAAAGGTCCCTTCCAACCCAAAGTGTTCTGTGATTCTAGGAAGTGTGTCAGACCTTTCCCATTTCCAGGCTGATGTTTCCAGAGCTGGCATGATCCATGTTCATCGTGTTTAAAGGGAGATGAAAGAACCCTGTGTAGGAGGAGGAGTTGGAGGCAGTGTCCCTCAAACCTCTTCCCTGTGCTTTTATGCACTAGAACACAGGAGGTGACACTTGAACTTAAGGAGAACCTTCTTTACTCTGAGGGTGCTGGAGCCCTGGAACAGGCTGTCCAGAGAGGTTGAGGAGTCCCTGGAGACTTTCAAGACCATCTTGGATGCAGTGTGCCCAGGCGGCCAAGAAGGCCAATGGCATCCTGGCCTGCATCAGGAAGAGTGTGGCCAGCAGGAGCAGGGAGCTCATTCTGCTCTGTACTCAACACTGATTCTATTCTATTCTATTCTATTCTATTCTATTCTATTCTATTCTATTCTATTCTATTCTATTCTATTCTACAGGAAAGCTGGGGAAGGACTTTTTAGGGTGTCAGGGAGTGATAGGATGGGGGTAATGGGGAAAAAATAGAATAGAAATAGATTGAGATTGGATGTGAGGAAGAAGTTGTTCCCCATGAGGGTGGTGAGAGCCTGGCACAGGCTGCCCAGGGAGGTGGTGGAAGCCTCCTGCCTGGAGGTGTTTGCAGCCAGGCTGGCTGTGGCTGTGAGCAACCTGCTGCAGTGTGAGGTGTCCCTGCCCATGGCAGGGGTTTTGGAACTGGCTGAGCCTTGAGGTGCCTTCTATGATTCTATGATTCCAACATCCAGTGATTTGTTTTTCCCCAAAGAGCAGAGGGGATTTATGCAGGGCTACAGAGAATTGCAGGAGTGGAACTTTCCAGCCCTTCTCATGTTGACCTTTCACTGTGCTTGAAGCTGAAGAGGTTGGCTCCATTTCACCTGGCTGTGAAATAATTTAGCACTTAATCCCAGTTGCTTTCTAGTAGTGCTGAGTCTGGATCTGGCAGTGTGCCAAGGTACAAGGATGG
>JAAWVA010000310.1:0-24124 GCA_015227895.2 Colaptes auratus
TCATGTGAAACTCAGGAGGTTCAACAAGGCCAGAGCAGGTCCTGCACCTGACTAGGCCAACCCCCAGTATCAACACCAGCTGAAGGTGAGGGATAGAGTGCAAGCACTGCTGTGAGGACTTGGGATGCTGTGGGTGGGATACTGGATATGAGCTGGTGCAAGTGCTTGAAGCCCTGAAACCAGTTGTATCCTGGGCTACATCAAAAGAAGTGCCAGCAGCAGCTTGAGGGAGGTGATGCTACCTGCTGTGCTCCTGTGAGATCCCAGCTGCATCCAACTCAGAGATCCCAGCACAGGAAAGACACATGACCTCTTGGATTGGGTCCAAAGGAGACTACAAAACCCTATAGCCCCTCTGGTATGAGGATAGGCTGAAAGAGTTGTGGTTGTTTAGCCTGGAGAGGGCTCCAGGGAGACCGTGCTGCGATCTTCCAGTGCTTAAGAGAATTTGTAGAAAGATGGAGAGACTTTTTGGCCAGGGCCTGTAGTGACAGGACAAGGGCAATGGTTTTAAAACAGAAATATTTAAGTTGGATATAAGGATTAATTTTTTTACAATGACAAGGTGGACCCTGGACTAGATTGCCAGGAGAAGATGTGGAAATCCCATCCCTAGAAGTATTCAAGCTCAGTTTGGAAGGGTCTTTGAGCAGCCTGGCGTAGTGAAAGATGTCTCTGCCCATGGCGCAGGACTTAGAACTAGGTGCTTTAAAGGTTCCTTCCAACCCACACCATTTTGTCACTCTGCATCTGTGATTTCATCAAAAATGATTCTGCATGGAAGCATTTCTATAGATTATATCACTTGGTTTAGTGGAATGAAGAGAGGTCTTTAAGAATAACATATAGGCTTGACTGTTCCCCAGATAGAGGGACAGTGACTTCTTTTGCTGTTGGAACAGCTAAGCAGGTGTTTGAGAGCAACGGATGGAAGCAGGACTAACACTCGACCTCCTTGGAGGTACTCCTTTGGGATAAATGTCACTCTTCTCTGCTAATATTAAAACAGATCACATTTCATGCTTTGCCTTCACTTTTCCTTGAACTTTTTCACTGTTCAAACTGCCTGAGCTCAAAGACTCTCTCAGTTGCCAGCTTCTTCACCCAAGCATGTATTGCAGCACCAGGTTTATCTAGTTCTGCATGTTTGAAGAAGCTGCTAAGATATGAATCTCTCACCTCAGTGTAAGCAGAGAATAATATGTTGAAATCAAGGAAGCATAAAAATGTTGAGAAGAAAAAAACAGGTGCAAGAATGGAAAAGCAGTCACTTCTGCACAGAATGCTTTACCTATCTTTGAAGAAATTAGTCCCTTTTGAAGCATTGCTTCTTCCTTCAGCAGAAAGGATGGGGTAGGTGAACAGATGCAATAGCTCTCTTTTTTTTTCATTATGAGTATTTTGATAGCTTTTCCTGTTTGTTTGTTTGGGGGGGGGTTGGTGTTTTGTGTTTTCCATGTCTTCAGCTGGAAGAGGCAGGCAGTTGGCATTTATGGAATCATTGTTTATTGCATGTGCTTGGAATTGTGGAAGCAGACCAAGTATGAAGAAGTTCTTATATATGGGATGGTGAGACACTACAACAGGTTGCCCAGGGTTGGATCAGGTTGTGGATCCAGGATTACAGAATGTTGTGGGTTGGGAGGAACCTTGAAAGATCATCTCCTATACTGGGAGAAAAACATTTTACTCAGCAGAGGAAAAAATCTTCAGCTGAAACAGAAAAGGCTTTAGTGACCTAAAATAAAGAAGGATCTGTAGAACATAACATGACTGAAAGGCACCCTGTGAATCGGTGTATCACATCAAATTGGTTTTCCATGAAGTGTGTAGAAGTCTTTCAGCAGCATCACTTACCCCTCTACTCAGAAGTAGGGTATAGTTGGGCCACAAGACAAGGAGGGCAAGGGCCTTTGACAAGCTAGGACTCAGATTAATGCCGAGAGCGATCAAGCAGTGGAGCAGGCCCCCACGCCGCAAAAAGGCACTCCAGCTGAAGCGTACCTGCGCCAACGCACAGAGCACGGGAACAAGCAAGAAGAGCTGGAAACTATCGTGCAGCAGGAAAATTAGAATATTAGTGCCCTGACAGAAACATGGTGGGGTGAATCCCTAACTTGAGTGCTGTGTTGGATGGCTATAGACCTCTTCAGAAAGGATAGTCCGAAGCAAAGCCAGTAGGGTGGCCCTGGTGTAAGGGAGGATCTTGACTGTCTTGAGCAGGATGACCACAGTGATGATAGGGTTGGATAGGGTAAACAAAAATGCCAATATGTTTCAGTGAATATAGCACAATTGAAAATGACACATTTAGTAGGAATCTAAAACATTTGAAACATTTGCCTTCTCTTCCACACTACTTTTGTTTTCTCATTAGACTTCATAGGCCTGTTGTCAACATTGTCTTCAAACACATCTTTAAATGTCTGGCTTATTTGAAAGGAGATTACTCTCTGTTTTCCGTACATAAAGATTCAGCTGATCCTTTGGGGCTTGAGAATTTTGTTGTTGTTGTTCTAAAAAAAAAAGCATGAAGAATAAAGAATTTATGAGATTGGATGGGTTGGAAAGGACCTCCAAAGGTCATTCAGCCCAACCTCCTTACATTCTTCATTAACCCCGTTGCCTAGGAGCCCTGTCAAGCTTGACCTTAAGCATCTCCAAGGATGGGGCCTCAGCTGTCTCCCTGAGCAACCTGTTCCATGTTCCACTACCCTCATGGCAAGAATCTGTTCCTAACTTCCAACCTAAACCTACTCTTCTCTAATTTAAAAATGTTGCCCCGGTCCTGTCACTCTCGACCTTTGTAAACAGTCCTTTGCAGCCGCCTTGTAGCCCCCCTTCAGGTACTGGAAGGTTTCTATTAGGTGTCCCTGGAGTCTTCTCTTCTCCAGGCTGAACAACCCCAGTTCCCTCAGCCTGTCCTGGTAGGAAAAGTGTTCAAGCCCCTGATCATTTTCATGGTCCTGCTGCTTCACTTAGAGTTGGATGTACAGTGAAAACAGGGTAATTAATCTCCACCTACTGAGCTGAGGAGGTAGCAGAACAATAACCCAAAGTATCCACTGAGAGACTAAATACCCAAGTTATATTTAGTGAAAGATTTGTTTCTTTATTATAACTACATACATACACAGGTGTTTTCCCAGTTTCTCCAAACATGGGATGATTTCTTTTTTTTCCCCCCAAACATGACTCTTATAGCTTTGAAACAAGCATTCAAAACAAACCTCATTGTGTGGCTGCACATGTATACAAGCAGTCAACGGTATCACAGTATCACCCAAGGTTTGGAAGAGACCTCAAGATCATCGAGTCCAACCTGTCACCACAGACCTCATGACTAGACCATGGCACCAAGTGCCATGTCCAATCCCCTCTTGAACACCTCCAGGGACGGTGACTCCACACCACCTCCCCGGGCAGCCCATTCCAATGGCGAATGACTCTCTTGTAAGAACTTTCTCCTCACCTCGAGCCTAAACTTCCCCTGGTGCAGCTTGAGACTGTGTCCCCTTGTCCTGGTGCTGGTTGCTAGAGAGAAGAGACCAACCCCCTCCTGGCTACAACCACCCTTCAGGTATTGTATAGTGGCACTGAGGTCGCCCCTGAGCCTCCTCTTCTCCAGGCTAAACAACCCCAGCTCCCTCAGCCTCTCCTCATAGGGCTTGTCCTCGAGGCCTCTCCCCAGCCTTGTTTGCCCTTCTCTGGACACGTTCAAGTGTCTTGATGTCCTTCTTAAAACTGAGGGCCCCCGAACAATGCAGCTGTAATTGCTAGTATGATATTTTATGTTATGTTAAAATGTTCATATGATTTTTTTTGCCTGATCTAATGTTAGGGCTGACACGTAATTTCATCATTCGTTGATTTCTTTGTGTATTAAGTGTCTGACATCTAAGGCATTGTTCATACTGCTCCTTAGCTAGCAACAGAATGGTTAAAGTGATAGAGTTTGACTTTAAAGTACAGTAGTGTTACCTAAACTGGAAGGAAACACAGTGGAATGGATGTGCTGCAGAAGGTTGCCGCTCCTGTTATCCCTACGCTTTTTCACGATGGAGCACAAGTGCCATGGATCCTATCAAGCTAAATTTAAGCTATCTCATGGTTAATTCTTATATCCACTGTAAATCTCCTAAAATAAAACTCAACATTTTTCCTGATGCTCAGGATACTTGAGAACAGACCCTTGCCTATGCAATGAGATGGAATTGATTCTTCATCATGTATGGGAAATAAAGGAAATCTACAGCTCTGTCAATAGCTTTTAATAATAATTAAAAAACCCTTAAGAAAGTAGAATCTGTAGACCTACAGTGATTGGTAAAGCTGTTCAAGGTATCCTGTGAATCCACGTACTAACAGCAACCTTCATGTGCAGCAGGTGGGTGCTCTAGATCACTGAGTCTAACCATTCTCTATCTCTCTCCAGAGAAAGGCAATGAAAGCTGGCAAAGGGTCTGGTGATGACTAGCTGGGGAACTGGGTTTTTAGCCTGGAGAAGAGGAGGCATGAGGGAAGACATCATTGCTCCTCTACAACTCCCTGAAAGGAGGTTGGATTGAGGTGGGGGTTGATCTTTTCTCCCCAGTAACCAGACAAGAGGAAATGGCCTTAAGTTGTACCAGGAGAGGTTTAGGTTGGGTATTAGGAAAACCTTTTTACTGAAACAATGGTCAGGCATTGGAAAGGCTGCCCAGGGAGGTGGTGGAGTCACCCTCTCTAGATATGTTCAAATGTGTTGTGTGGCACATTGGGAACGTGGTTTAATAGCCATGGTGGTTTGTATGCATGGGTACTGATGATCTTAGAAATCTTAGAAGTCCTTTCCAACCTTAGTGGTTCTTTGGTTCTATAATTTTATGACAGGTTGCAACCTTCCCAATGGAGAAATAACAGACTGCTTATGTCTATAGGAATAAAACACCCACATCAGATTGTCTAGAACAAGCATGACGTTGATTTCACAAAGCTCCCATGGCAACAAACACACAACAGCCCATTCTAGAGCTGCTCATTCTCAGAGTGTCTGTGTGGATTACTTGCCTTTCTCATTTGTCTTTTGTTTTCTCCATCTTCTTCCCAGATTGTGTAGGTATTTGTATCTCATAGCGATCAGCAAGAGTTTGGCTGTGTTTTGAATTTGCTGCTCAGCTGCAGGCAGTCTGTTGTAGTTTATAGACATGTTGACTCAGTCCAGCTACATCTTGGCTTACTTGTCATGACAGTAAAATGTCTGGAAGTATTTTTCTTCTTGCCACATAATAATCCTTCTTCTGTGCTCCTATCTGCGCCATATGGCTTCATGAGTCATAACATCAGATGAAATTCAGGTTTTCATGACATAATTATTGAACTGCTTCTGTGATGCAAACAAGTGGATGCTAGCATGTTCCTGATAATTCAGACAGGATAGTTGTATGATAACTTTAAAACAGTTCAGTGGTATCACTATGAGTTGAAGGTTCAAGTATTTATATTCAAGGTATCAGCTATTTATTTAACTTTGGTAGATTGCCTTGGACACTTTCATTACAGGCCACAAGTACAAGTAAGTCACCTTTTCTACACATCTATCTCCAGGTAAAGCAATGAAACATGATATGTGATGGCAGTGACCGTGACTGAAAGCTGAAAGTTCCTCATGGGTGTTTAAATGGGTCTCAGTAGTGATTGTTCATGTGGAGTCCAAGTTGGGCTCCAGACTTCATTGTCGCTGGGTATCTCTTGGAGCTAGATCCTTATGCTAAGAAGTTATTTCCTTTTCAACTATCACATGAACAGTATGAAAGAGTTCAAGCAGCATCTAAAAACTCATTCTGATATATCTGATGTCCCAAAAACCTGCTAGCTGTGGATAAAATTAGCATTTCCAGGGATTCACATTTTCCTCTTGCACCCCTCAGAATGCAGCACATACAGTGAATGTAAATTTGGGGTTAAAAAAGAGCCATTACTGGAGAAATGTGTGTCTTTAGGTTTTAATTAAGCCTTATCTCAGTTAAAAGATAATTAGAGGGTAATTGTGTTCTTGTGAAGCATCCAATCTCTGATTTCTGAGTGAGGTGTAGTTTTCAGAGGAATTCTGTGAGGTGTAAGAATCCTTTGATTTGCATTATGTGCTTGTTTGTGGGTAGAATCCTGGCTGCTTGGAATGTGTATTTGCAAGCCAAGAGAAAAAAAAAAAGCCTAATTAAGTAGATTTTTTTTGTTAAATGAGCTAAAATGGCTTGAGAAAATAGAGAAGCCTTCTGTCTTTTCTCCATTTCCTATATTTGTTTTTAATAAACTGGAAAAAAAAAGTGCTTTATTTAACTGAACAATGTCGTGCATAAAGTGATTGAAGAGTTTTCTGCTTGATGAGGGACAAATAGATTGGCCTTTATTCTTCTTGCCAGGTGTTAATTACTGCATTAGGACAGTTGGTCTGTAAGAGTTGTCCTCTATTTTGCAGCAGATGCGCTTTTGAGAGATTTTGTTGTTGTTGTTGTTGTTTTTAATATGACAGAACAATAATTTTTGTGGAAAAGAGGACGGCAGAAAAATGTCTGTTTCGGAAAGATCCTGGGCTCTTTCAGCATAAGCTGGTACCTGCATTTATTTCAGTTCGCTCTGAAGAGAAGTCAATTAAAACATCATCAGGTGTACAGGAAAAAAATGCCATGTTGAGAGCTGCAAGTTGAGAGCAGTTATTCAGTGTTCCAAAATTATAGTTCTGATTAAGATATGAGTAGTGTTGGCTGAACTGCAGCTCTGACTAGCTCCTTGTAGAGATATTCAGTGTCCTAAAATCTTAGTCATTTGATGACAGCCTGCTGTTGAACAAAATGCCATTGAATCTGAGCTTTCCTGAAGAGCACTGAACTACACATTAGAGAATAGTCATGAATGCTAGAATCATGGTATAGTTTGTTAATGCTGCACTCAAGTTTCTAGCCTGTGCTGGATATCCCAGCTCTGTTATTTCCAGTATGGATATATACAGATTTGTATCGCCAGAGTATTCTGAATTCTAGAGGTGAGTTTCTAATTGATTTTTTTTAATTAACTTAATGCCTTTCATTTCCTATAAAATTATTTTTAAAAGTAAGGTTTCAGTTGGTAGAGGCTGCTGTAATGAATCAGCTCTGTAGGGAATGAACACAAGACTACACAGAGAAAAATTATAGCGTTGTTTTGGCTGGAAAAGATGTCCTGAGGTTAAATCCAAACATTGACCTAACACCGCCATGGCCATTAAACCATGTCTTCAAGTTCCATGTCTAAACATTTTCTGAACTCCTGCAGGGCTACTGGTGCTACCACTTCACTGGAGTTTATTCTAATGCTTGGCTACTCCTTCATAAAAGGCATTTTCCTAATATCCAACCTAAACCTCCCCTGGTGCAGCCATTTCCTCCATTTCTTCCCCAGGAAGAAGAGACTGACATCCACCTCACCACAACCTCCTTTCAGGGAGTTGTAGAAATCAATGAGATCTCCCCTCAGCCTCCTCCAGACTAAACAACCCCAATTTCTCCTCAGGTGCTCCTTACCAGACTCTTCTCCAGACCCTTCTCCAGGTTCACTGCTCTTTTCTGAACAAGTTCCAGCCTTCATTGTCCTTCCTGTTATGAGGGGTGCAAACTGAATCCAGTAGTCGTGGTGCAGACTCAATACTGCTTAATATAGGGGAATGATCACTGCCCTACTCCTGCTGGCCACACTGTTACTGATACGGACCAGAATGCTGTTGGCCTACTTGGCCACCTATGCACACTGCTCATGCAGGCAGGATATCATGCTCAAATCAAACTCTTAATGTTCTGATGAACATATGACATAGATGAGTATTTCTTCTTTCCTTTGTCCACTAACCATTCTTTGTGAAGTTTCTGAGATTTCAGGCATTTGAGAACCCTACTGGTTCATCTTCAGCCACTAGAAGCCACTGGAGCATTTTTTAATTTAAAGACCTTTAAGTAAAATGGTAAATATTTGAGTAATAATACGAACTTTTGTCACACTTTGACTTCCCTTCAGTATAAATGACTTTTTGGCCACCATTTTTGCCTTTGGAATTACAATACAGGGATGATGGGATTCATTTGCTGTAGGAGTTTTATAATTTTTTCCCTGTCAGAACGCAGTAACACTCCCCTGTGCTCTCCAGAAGGCAGTTATAATGACCACAGGTCAAACCTTGCTTCTATTATTCATGGTTTTGTTCAGTTTAGCTTAGGATTGTTATACTTGCATCTCCATCTCTTGAGACTTGACCAGAAAAATCTAAATTATAGAGGCTTATCACTTCTTTTGTTGTTGTTTGGTTGGTTGTTTGTTTTTTTTGGTTTTTTTTTTATTCTAATCAAGATTTTATGCTGCTTGCTTTTCACTTTAGAGCATTGACTGTCACACCGGGGTGGGGGGAACCAACACAACCCCATGCATTATTCCAGAGTGCAAATTCAATTTTCTCCCATCATGTACTGCTTCAGTGACTCCAGTCTTCATTCTGCTTAAAGAGAAAAAGAATCTTCTGAAGTGTTGCATGAGCACATACATTCCTTTGTCACTTGATGTGACAACTGAATAGAGGATCATCTACCCATAGGCACTCCACTTTATTCCACTCTGTTATATATAGAGTGGTTTACTGTCATTACCCTGGTATAAAACCATATTTGATGCAGGTCCTATTCATAAGCAGTAATTATTTCATGTACAGCCATGCTTACTTGTTTGCCTTTCAGGAGAATATTTGAATCTTATGTGACTGCTAAAAAAAAGGAGAGGAAAGTTTCAAACCAGATGGTTTTGCTCAAAAGAGGGAGTAGTGTCATTTCAGTGAAAAATATTGGAATAGCGTGAAGTTGAAGAGAATTTGAGTGGAATTCAAGTTCCATGTGTACTTTTATTTATACCTCTTATATTTCTCTTTATGCTTCCAGTGTAAAAATTTGATTAAGAAAGTCAAATCAGAAGGAAAAAATAATGCAAAACACAAACCATAGAAGTATAATATTGGAATAAGTAAATATATGGAATAAGTAAATAATATTGGAATAAGTAAATAATATTGGAATAAGTAAATAATATTGGAATAAGTAAATATGGGAATATTATCAAACCTGGTCATTTGTCTCGAGATACAAAATGGATTTTTCAGAAATCCTGCTAAAAAACCCCACTTTTTTTTTAATGAGTTTTTGAAGTATTGACTTTGTCCATGAATTATTATTTTTTTCAACAGTTAAAAATGCAACTACTTAATAAGACCAACAGAGATCTCTGTCCAATGTAGTGTCGTCTAAAATATAATTGGTATTGTCTTTTCAGCAATTTAGCAGAATTGTTACAGGCAACATCTCTGCATGTGATTTTGAAAGGTGTGACTGAGTACTTACAGATTAACTACTTGTATTCTGAAACTTGTGGCGATCCCCCCTGTGCTAGGGCTTTAAAAGTGAAATGGATGACTTTCCAGTGTCAGGCCTTACAGGACAGCAGTAACCTCCTGTCTTAAATTATTAAATGCCTCATTGGTCGTTTTTCTCCTTTAATTAGCATTCTAAATGCCCCTTTTTTTTTTCCCCTCTGCTTTGGTAAATGCCATGTAATTATTATATATTTCACAAAGGATTCTGATTGAATGCTAACAACTGTGATTGATTTCTGGTAGCATGCATTTCTCGGCATGTAGGATCTTGTCATAATTTTGGCTGTTCCACAATAAAACAAAGCCCCAAGGTCTACACCACTGCTCTTCCTCACTGAGTGACTTGCATAAACTCTGTTGTTATTTCCTGGTGTGAATCTTGAAGATTAGCACCTGATAATACAAGGCAGAAACATACACTAACTGTGTTAATGAAGTCTCAAAATCCTGGTATGGAAAAAAGCTTTCTTAAAATGCTGATAAATTGCTTTGTATAGTTCATTGCCCTGCAAAGAGTGAGTAAGTATCACCTGAGCGTATAGATAAACCCCAAAGAATGTGGTCTGTGACAAAAGCAAGCTGAAGCAATGGTGGTGTTCACTGTAAATAATGGTCGGGCTTGTTGATGAGCCTAAAGGTCTTTTCCAAAAAAATGATACTGTGATTCTATTATATTCCCTTTGAGTTTTGTAATGTGTTAATAGTCAAAGCCTTCCCTCTCACTCTGCCCAAGCCCAAAAGTAGCTTTGTAACCACAGACAAAATGTTTGTCATTGTCCAATATAGTTATTCTGGTATGAATGCTTCTGAAATGTTTCTGCTGCAACTGCATGTTACAGCAATAGTGCTACGTGTCTTCTGTCATTGTAATAGCGTTCCATTTCCCTGCGTTAAGGTCAGGCTCCTCATATCGGGCTCACAGCATCATACCTGAGTGTTTGTTGCACAGCCCTTTGTAGGTTCATTAGAATACAACAGTTTTCACATCTCTTGATTCTTAAGGTACTGGGGGTAAGGCTTTGCTTGAGCTTCTTTTACAGAGAAGGCTGGTGGGAGATGTGGTGGTTGGAGGCTGTCTGGGGTCCAGTGACCATGAATAATTGTTTTTAATATGCAGTCAAGCTATGAGTAGGCAACGGTGGCTGCACCCTCCTAGCTGATGGGGCAATTGTGGGTCCCGTTGGAGGGGTGAAGAGGTGCCCTCATGGTGGTACATGCCGGAGATGAGGGCAATAGCACTATGGGGATGATGTCTGTTCTGCTTCCACTCCCTGGGGTAGACTAGGAGTGACTGCTGTCAATGGGACCCAAAATGGGTATAGCACTCTCAGTTCATTGGGACAGCTGGAGCTGCAAGACCTTGGGGATGCAGTGTCCTATGGAGAGGTTCTGGATAGCTGGCACCTCTCTCCCTGTGCAACTGTGGTGTCTGGATCTGATCTGCACATCCTTTATTTTAAGGGCAGGAAAGCTGGGAGGGGTTTGGAGCACAAGCCCTGTAAGGAGAGGCTGAGGGAGCTGGGGTTGCTTAGGCTGGGGTCGGAGGGCTGGAGAGAGGCCAGGCACAAGGGACCTGGGGGTACTGGTTTATAGTAGGATGAACATGAGCCAGCACTGTGCCCTGGTGGCCAAGAAGGCCAATGGCATCCTGGCCTGTGTCAGGAACAGTGTGGCCAGCAGGCAGGGAAGTCATTCTTCTGAATGACTCTGTGCTCGGCACTGGTTAGGCCACACCTTGAGTCCTGTGTCCAGTTCTGGGGCCCTCAGTTCAGGAAAGATGTCAACTAGCTGGACTGTGTCCAGAAATGGCAACAAAGCTGGGGAGGGGTTTGGAGCACAAGCCCTATGTGGAGAGGCTGAGGAGCTGGGGTTGCTTAGCCTGGAGAAGAGGAGGCTCAGGGCAGACCTTATTGCTGTCTACAAGTGCCTGAAGGGAGATTGTAGCCAGGAGGGCTTGGTCTCTTCTCCCAGGCAGCCACCAGAACAAGAGGAACAGTCTCAAGCTGCACCAGGGGAGGTTTAGGCTGGATGTTAGGAAGAAGTTCTTCACAGAAAGAGTGATTAGTCATTGGAATGGGCTGCCCAGGGAGGTGGTGGAGTCACCATCACTGGAAGTGTTTAAGAGGATTGGATGAGGCACTTGGTGCCATAGTTTAGTTGATAAGATGATGTTGGATGATAGGTTGGACTTGATGATCTCAAAGGTCTTTTCCAACCTGGTTTATTCTATTCTAATTCATATTGCTATGTGTCTAGTCTGATGTTGATGTTAAGTAAAATATTAATTCAATTTTCTACCCCAGACTTTGTGGTCATCTGTTCTTTAATGCAAGAAAGACTAAATGGATTAAATCACAGGAGGTATCAAATGAATGTTTCACCCATGCCTTTTGTAAAACACAGTCTCAGGATCTTGTCTTTTGCAGTTTAGGGCTGCAGTCCTTCAAACTTGATAGATGGTACAGTATGTATGAAATCATTTGAAACATCATAAGGTGTAAGATCAAGCGAACAAAAAAATCAAAGAATGCCTTCATTTACACATAAAGTGAATCATTTTTCTTCAGTTTCTCTTCTGTTTGAAGTTTTATTCAGCTGTCCCCATGAAAATACCATATATCCCAGAACGACTTCAGCTTAGGTTCAAGGGGCAGTTCTTCAACCTTCTGTTCTTTCTTTTTATTCTTCCTGTTTGTCCAGTAAGGCTCTCTCGCTTTGAGACTTTCTTCCACTTCCTAAGACTATGCAAACAGGAGCAACCTTGCCAGCTTTAGTGTCCCCATTTCACAAGCAGAAACACAGAATGCAGAGGGGATGGTTAGCAGAGTTAAACTAAATGTTTCTGGGGCAGTTCTCTGAGCAGAGAGACCAGCTGGCATCTATCACTCAGTTCTCCATACCACCATACCCTCACCTGCTTGAGTACACCCACCACACGCAAGGTACCTGTTAGGAATGGTCTCTGACCTGTCCATCTCCAGAGGATTGAAAGATGATTAATTACCCTCATTAAGCCATGCCAGGAACAGTTCTAGTAACAAGTCAAAGCTGTCTAATTTAACATTATATAATGATCAAGTTTCAAAGCCCAGGAACAAAGCTGGTGAAGGGTCTGGAGAACAGGTCTTGTAAGGAGCAACTGGGGGAACTATGCTTGTTTAGTCTGGTGAAGATCAGGCTCAGGGGAGACCTTTTTGCTCTTTACAACACCCTGAAAGAAGGTTGGATGGAGCTAAGTGTCGGTCTCTTCTCTCAGGTAACTAGCAATAGGTCAAGTTGCAGCAGGGGAGGTTTAGGTTGGATATAAAGAAAAAAAATCTGTCCTGAAAGAGTGGTCAGGCAATGGAACAGGCTGTCCAGGGGGCTGATGGTACAATACAATACAATAAATCCAGGTTGGAAGAGACCTTCAAGATCATCGTGTCCAACCTATCAACCAATCCAATCTACCTAAACAACTAGATCATGGCACCAAGCACCCCATCAAGTCTCCTCCTGAACACCACCAATGATAGTGACTCCACCACCTCCCTGGGCAGACCATTCCAATGGGCAATCACTCTCTCTGTAAAGAACTTCCTCCTAACATCCAGTCTAAACCTCCCCTGGCGCAGCCTGAGACTGTGTCCTCTTGTTCTGGTGCTGCCTGCCTGGGAAAAGAGACCAACCTCTGCCTGTCTACAATCTCCCCTCAGGTAGTTGTAGAGAGCAATAAGGTCACCCCTGAGTCTCCTGTTCTTCAGGCTAAGCAACCCCAGCTGCCTCAGCCTCTCCTCATAGGGCTTGTCTTCCAAACCCCTCACCAACCTTGTTGCCCTTGTTGCTCTAGGGATGCTGTCACCATCCCTAGAGGTGTTAAAACATATGTAGTCATGCCACAGTGGGACATGGTTTAGTAGTCCTGTGGTGGTAGTAGTGACAGTTGGACTCAGTCTCAGAGGTCTTTTCCAGTCTTAATGATTCTGTGATTCTGTTTATTAGAATGCTTCATTTATTAATACTGGCAAAGGCAGAGGGTTAACTGCCTTGACCCTATGAAAAGAAAGGTAGAATTAGAGTTTGTGTTCTTGTTTCCTATCCTGTCATCACTCCTCCAGACAATGCTGATTGATTATTTTTTTTTTCCACTCACTCATGATTAACAGAAGGTCTGCTTGATTAGCAGTTCAGGGACATGTATCTTAAGACACTCCAGAGGTTGTGAAAATGTACTGTCCTTACGTACTTTTCTTCGAGTGATTTTTAGAGTTCTGTTGTCTGGAAGTTGTTACATAAGTTGAACAGTGTACAGTTTCAAACACCCCCTCCTGCCTACACACCCATTAATGTGATTAATAAGAGGAGTTTGAATATTACAAGTTGTATAATTCTTCCTAAAATATACAAAGTAGAAGTGCTTTGAAGTTCCGTTTGCATTTACTGAGGGAAAGTGTCATGATCAGGTGTGATTTTCGTGGTCTTTTTACACCTTACTATCTGGAGTTGAAGAAAAGAATACAACCACAGAATCATTCTGGTTAGAGAAGACCTTTAAGGTCATCAAGTACAACCATTAGCTAACTCTGCACAGTCTGGTGCTAAACCACATCCCTCAGCACCACTTCTGTGCATCTTGAAATATGATTGATCTCAGATCTTAGATACTGAAAACATGTTCTATTGAAAAGCCTCTCTAGCCTAGAATATTAGCATTTCATCACTGCCTGTAGAATTCTTCCCTTTGCATCAGCCTCTTGAATTCTCTGCCTAGGCCAGTTTTGCTAATGTAAAAACCACAGAAGTTTGTAAGGAAGAGAAAATCTCTTTTAGGCTGGCTGTGAGTTAAGAAAACAGCCAGTCTCGGTTGCAGAGCATATCTGCAAGGCCTCTAAATAGTTCTGCCTCTGTGAAGGATTTCCCACAGTACAGGAGCTGTACATTCCATCATCCACAAGCTGTTCTTTTCACTGCATTGTCATAGAATCACAGAATGGTAGGGATTGGAAGTGGGCTTCTGGAGATCATCAAGTCCAAATTCCTGGCTAAAGCACAGTCACCCAGAGAAAGTTGCCCAGCATCACAATGGCTAGGCAGGTTTTGAAAGCATTTAGAGAAGGAGAATCCACAACCCTCTCTGTGCTGCCTGCTCCAGAGCTCCAGCACCCTCACATCAAAGAAGTCTTACCTCCTGTTCAGATGGAACCTCCTGGTTCCTATCACTGGGCACCACTGAAAAGAGTCTGGCTCCATTCTCTTTACCCCTGCCTGTTAACTCTTGCTGAGCATTAAGATGACTGTCTCAGGATGCTTTTCTCCAGGCTAAACAGCTCCAGGTCTCTCAGCCTCTCCTGCTCAGAGAGATGCTTCAATCCCCTCATTATCTTTGTAGCTCTTTGTTGGATTCTCTGCAGTAGTTCCCTCTGTCTTTGAACTGGGGAGCATGGAACTGGACACAATACTCTAGGTATGGCCTCAGCAGGACAGAGCTGTTAAGAACAGGTTCCCGGGCAGGGCTGCCTACAGAATGATGAGACAGAAATACTTAGGACAGAGGTGTTGGAACTACTACAGCAGGTCTGGCAGTGAACATGTCTCCAGCTAGGCAGGTTAGGCTGTTTTACTGTGGAGAAAGAAACTAGCCACCGACAGAAATGCTTCTTAGAGACTCCTTAAAACCCTACCAAGAGAGTGAATGGTGGATGGCGTTTCTGTCGAGTTGAAAAGCTGCTCCCCTCAGCTTATTTTGCTGTTATTGGATCATCTGTAACAACCTCTGTGTTCAGGGAGCCCGCGGGTAGCTTGGCGCTCCTCATTTACAAAAGTAATCCATGTCTCCTGTCACATTCGGCTTTGCAAGAATGTGGCAGGAGTTTGCAGAAAGTCTCCCAGTCTTCAAGAGAAAACAACTTCTTCTGAACGCTACTTGAGTGAAAACATAAAATATTTATACTCTGGAAATAAGCAATTCGATCATTCAATCACTTTATATATACCTCATGGTGCCAGAGTTCTTCTGCAGGCTCCTTGCTCTGTTAAATACAATTATTTAGTGCACAATTGCCAAGAGGAAAGAGAGTTGCTTGTGCTTTTTTTAGTAGCGTGGAGATGAGCATAGCATTTATGAAGAAAGAATTATTGTGGAGCTAGAAGTTGTGTATCTACAAAACTTCTTCTCTGTCATGTTTTGGAACAACTCCAACTTCAGACACAGATCTCGCAGGGAGTTTTTCTGAGCTGTGCAAGTCAGGGAGAGCTTTTTAGTTATGTTGTTGATACTTAAAATAACAAGGCAAAACAGATTGTAAAGGGCTGCTTTAAAAGTCTGCGGTGAAAAGCAATAAATCACAGCTCAGCATAAGCTGTATTTCCTTGCTGTCAGGACAGGTGGCTGTGGGGCACCCGAGGCAGAAAGAGAACGCCAACGGACGTGCCAGCTGTCGGAATTTTTTGTGCTGGCTCTCCCATTTCTGAGAGGAGGCTGCAACATCAGAGGGTCTCCATCCTGCCGCTGTTTCATTTTGGTATAAATTGCTCCACTTCTCTGTAAAGGCATAACGAGTTAATTCAGCAATTACATACAGGGCAAGGAGGTTTTTTTTTTTTTCTTCTGATTTACTGTGTTGAAAAACAACGTTGCCTGATTTCTAGAATCTTTGTGTGAATGCTATGCACATGGCTTTATAGTCTTGAATGATTCCCAAAGAGCTACTTCTGAGCACTATGTTCCAAATGTGTCTATTTTCTTTTGTCAGTGGGTTGGATTTTGGTGGGAAAAGAAGACAATTCTAGCTCATACCTAATTTTTCTTAAAAGCACACTGCTGAAAGTATAATAGACTACCATGGCAATGTGATGCTGGATTGATGGTTCAGTGCCAGTTGTGTGAGGTTCAACGAGGCCAAGTGGTGGGTCCTTCAACTGGGTCATAACAACCCAATGAATATTTGGACTTGATGACCCTAGAGGTCTTTTCCAACCCAAATGATCCCGTGTTTCTAGTGTTGGTGTTAGTGCCTTAAGATCTTCACTCTGACCTTGTTCAGATTGTTTGAAGTAAGAAAGTAATGTGGGTTTCTCCTTCTGTTTGCAGCAACTTTAAATTACTGATGATATCTCTTCACAGAATACAGCTGGATTATTGCAGAGTACAGATGACTAAATCCCAGATGCTCTTCCACTGAGTTCTCTTAGTGAGCAGGTCTCTCATTTTAGTTGATGGACCTCCCAGATTAAAATGTTTTAGAATCATAGAGTGGTTTTGGTTAGAGGAGACCTCTAAAGGTCATCTGGTCCAACTCCCTCTGCAGTAAGCAGGGACATCCTCCACTCGATCAGGTTGCCAGAGCCCTGTTGAGCCTCACCTTGAATATCTCCAGTGATGGGGCCCCAACTACCTCCCTGGGCAATCTGTTCCAGTATTCCACTACCCTCACGGTAAAGAACTACTTATAACATCCAATCTAAATCTGCCCTTCTCTAGTTGGAAACCATTGATCCTCATCCTAGCTCTGTAGGCCTTTGTGTACAGTCTCCATCCTTCTTGTAGGCCCTCTTCAGCTACTGGAACATTGTTATTAGGTCTCCCCAGAGCCTTCTCTTCTCCAGGCTGAACAACCCCAGCTCCCTCAGCCTGTCTTCATAGCAGAGGTGTTCCATCCCTCTAATGATTTTGTTGCCTTCCTTCCTGTATTGAGGGCTCCAGCTGGCTGCAGTACTCCAGGGTGAAGTGGCAGAATTACCTCTGGATGCACTGAAAACAACACAGTTAGGATTTTCAAAAAGTAAATATTTTAATCCAATCAGTGATGTTGGTAGTCTGGGGAAAGCAGTAGAACAAGAGTGCAAGAGAGAGTAGTGGACTAATAGTGAGATGATCAGGAGCTTTAGCAATCCTAGTAATGAAAATGTGAATTATGGCTTTGGTTTTTTTGGGGAAAAAAAAGGGATGTATTAAAGAGATATAAGTAAAAGTCACTGACCTTTCAGTGCTACATGTTTAATACCCATCTTAAATTGGTTTAGTTTTACAGAGGCTGAGATAATATTTGTGCTTTTCATGTCTTAGTTCTGAGCAACACCAGTTCTTCAGTTGAGCAGCTATTCCCCTGGGGTGCAATTACCCATGATTTTCTTGGGTTTAAGTTAGAGGTCAAGCAAACTCACTCACTTCAGCACTCTGAAATGTTGACCAGAGTCAACATTTTAGACCTTGTGAACCAGCATGAAAAGATGTCTCAACAAGGTTATTGTTCTGAATGAGGGAGTCTGACTGGTCTCTCACTTAAAATTGGAATTGTAAAGTAGGTAGAAACACTGTGCTGCTACCTGGAATGATTAATAGAAATTGAACTTGAATTTCTGTGAGCTGGTTGGGGAACAATGATAGATCATCCTGATCTGGTGCACTTGACATACATTAAGACTACCTAGATGGAATTAATTTAGATGGCCTTGCAACTTTCCTTACTTGAATTCTTTGGTAATAATGAAAGAAATCTTCCTGTTCAGTGTTACTTTTTATTGTGTGGGTTTGTGGTGGTTTGTGTGTGTTTTTGGTGTTAAAGTAAGGCTTTCTAAATATCTGTGGTATCAAGTGTTTCCTAAATACAGGAAGCAATTAGCTTCTTCAATTCTCAGGAGCAGAGCCCCTTCTTAGTGTTTTCAAGGAAGCAAACTTCCCAAGAACAGTGTGCTGCAATACTTCCATGCCCACTGATCATCTTTAGGCCATTATAATTTATTTCTCATCTGAATCTCTTTTGTTACTTCATTTAAGGCCAATTAAGACTAGTTTCTCAGCACAATGACTTTGTGAAAGCTTTTATTGTAAAGGAAAAAATCCTGATGGTGAGTTTCTTCTCTGCAGGGTCATCGTCATCTTTGGTCTCTCTAAACTTTTAAGCCAAGTATGCTCTCAAGGGATCACTGCCTGGTCTTGAAATAGGTATCAGTTGTCCTCACCCCGATTGCAGCTTTTTAGGCTCTGCTGAAGTGAAAAATGTTGTTTCCTAGTGCTGGATCTGGGCACTCAAAGGATGAAGAATCAGTACAGTTCAGCCGTGTGCTCTCAGCAGTGTCTATCTCGACAGTGTGGAGTTTAGAGAGAGACAATCCTTGTTAATGCACAGCCTTGCTTTTATGACAAGGGAAAAAATGCTAATTAGCATTTCTTGTGCAGAAAGGTTTAGAAATGTGGCTCACTTTGCCTCAAAACCAGGCAGAAGCTGAAAGTATACATAGTTGTAGTAGAGTCACGGTCCTATGGACAAGCCTCCTGTTATGTGTGCTTTAATCCAAATTGAAAAAGAGGCTGGAGATCTCCACCTCTGGAGAGAGGACTTGTCAGAAGATGCTTGCACAGAGTCCTCTCTCTTTTAATTTCCACATACAGCAGACAGGAGCAGGGCGGTAGCAAATGTCCTTTGGAGCGTTGGTGAGGAATGGTGATGAAATCCTGCACACTCTCTACATCTCTGCTGAGTTGATGCAGAAGGAACCAAAAGCCATTCTTTGACCTAGGGCATCCCCATAGCATGTCTGTGGGACATATGTCCTTATTTACACACTCTGGATGTGCAGCTGAATGTACAGGAACACCCAGAGCTGTGCCCAGTGCTTGGCGCACCCCAAAAGCTTCCTCCAAAGGATGCTGGGCAGAGACAGTGTGGGGGGAGGGAGGGGTGAGGGGAGTGCTGTGCATGGGAGGCTGTCACCCTGATGTAACAGGGCCATCATCTGGAAACAGCAGAGACTATGTCTTGGGGCAGGGTGAAAAGGGTCATCATCCTCTGTCTGCTGCCAGAGCTGGCTTAAGGGAAGCCACAAGACATCTTCTGAAGAAGTCCTTGAGGAGCTGGTTGTGGATTACTTGGTGGAGAGAGGAAGGAAGACCAGAGTCTGTGCAAGTCTGCTGGATGTTTTTCCACTGCAAGTCCAGCTCCTGGTGGAGCTGCCTTCAAAGCTCATCTAAGAAAAAAATGGTTTTCAGCTGGATAGCCATGGCCAGACCAGAGAATGCCCTCTGGAAAACACTACAGAGCTCACCATCCTCATCCTGTCCAGAGATGCTGGCAGTAGCTGTAACTAACGAGAACCAGAGATTTTCTAGAGGTCCCAGTGCTTTGGAGCATCCACTGGTGCACAGTTAGGCATGGAAAGGATTCTTGCCTCAAAGGTTGATCAGGCCCTGGGCGTTTCACCACTCTGGGGAGTCACCGTGATGGCTGCAGGATGAGGGAAAAGAGGGCTTTGGCCAGGCTGCAGGAGAGGAAGCAGGGCCTGCATCATGCTCAGGGAGTAGCTGATCACCAGCTGAGGTCAGGAAGGAATTTTTTCCCCCCTGGGGCAGATTTCACTGGTCCCAGTTTTGTTTTTTTTTCTCTTCCTCTGCAGCACTGAGCATGACTACATGGCATGGCTCCTCTGCTCCATCTTGGCTGGAGCACTTCCTGCTGCTTGTGCACCAGGGATGGCCTTTTGTGCCCTGCAGCTGGGGGGAAGAGGCTTTTTTTCACCCCAGGTGGCTAAGAAGTGTCCCTGGTGGTTTTTTGCCTTCTTTCCAGTACTGAGTGTGGTCTCTTCATAGGCCTCCTTTGGGCCCTTCTAGCCAGGTGCCTGCTGCTCATGATCCACAAAGGTGGCCACTCATGCCTTGCATCTGGGGGGGGAGGATCTTTCTAGGCTCCCAGGATGGGGAAGCTCCTTGGGTTCCCGGGATTGTTTCTTTTTCTCTGCAGCATTGAGCACTGCCCCTTGTTAGGTTATATCTCTAGGCCCTTTTGGCTTGGTTCTTGCTGCTGCTCTGGCACTTTCAGGGTACTACCGGTTCTCTGTCTCTCTTGGGTTCTCTTGCCCATTGAATGTTTGTGCAGGAGCAAGCTCTCTTCTTGCTTTGGCTCAGTTTCCCCAGGAGTTCTTGTTTGTGCACAGTATCCTGTGCTTGGAAAGTCTCCAGGTTTGCTGCACCATTTCTGTGGCATTTGCTGCCACTTTCCAGTTCTCCCAGGCACAAGAGCTCTTCTCGTGTCAGTGGCTATGAAACAGCAGTGGAGTGACTTGTGAAAGGCAGAAAGCGTGGTTGTCATCAATGCATGTCCTCCTCTTCTTTTGTGTGTGGTCAATACCAATCCTCATTCTTCACATGACCTCTTTTCAGGACACAGGGACTGCTTTGGCCTGTGTTCCAGCTGCCACTGTCGTGGCTCTGTGGCTTTCCTTTGCGAGGCTGCAAAGGATGATTTCAGGCTCAGCTGAAGAACAGATCAGTCTGGTCCTGACTGCAGATAGGGCTTGTGCTGTTTTTGAGAGCGCTGGCTGTGAAGCTGAGTCAGGAAAATACAATCCTCTTTCCACGTGGAACCTTTGTGCTTTGTGTCCTTGAAAATGGTTTAGGAGCTGAAATGCCTGGGATTGCAGGCAAAGAACAGGCTCTTGTGTTACCATCTTTTTAAAATGTTAGCTTAATTAAAATAGAACTGCAAATTATTTTTGATCCTATAACAATATATCCCATATGTGTGTGTGTGTATCCCATTGCACATTTGAAGCATAAGCTACATTCATGTAATTTATCTAGTGATCTGTGCTGCATGCTATGACTGAAGGATGTCTCTTAAGTTTCAAGTAGCACCAACGCATAGATCAGAACTGTTGAGCAAGTCAAAGCTTTTGTAATTCTGGAGAGCTATCTGTTGCTGGCAAAATGTTTATTTCCACATCATTACACTAATGTCAAGATGAAGATGCTTTGGCTCAACTTGAATATAGCTTTGAGCAGCGGCTTGAACGTAGTGGCAGTGAAGCTATTAGCAATAAAAATCTATTTACTTATTTATTTTCATATTACTTGGCTAAATCCCCTTTACTCTAGCACTACTATGCTTCTATCCTTTCTATGGATCATTACATTTTCCCCTTACTTTGTTTTCTCTGCCTTCTGTCCTCAGCTCAACTCCTCCTTCTTCAGTGGGCAGCAATGGCACAATATTGCTAACATTAAGCATAATATCTTACTTTTTTTCTTAATTGTTTGCAAAACATTCTCACTGAAACGCAAGCTGTTCAAGATTGGTCAAAGGAATTGAAGCAAACTCAGTGATTGAGAAAGGCCAATCTAGAGATCTTGGGTGAGCACCAGAACAAGGGGACACAATCTCAAGCTGCACCAG
The DNA here is from genome assembly GCA_015227895.2 of Colaptes auratus. NCBI lineage: Eukaryota > Metazoa > Chordata > Aves > Piciformes > Picidae > Colaptes > Colaptes auratus. The sequence goes on from JAAWVA010000310.1 coordinate 21,568, forward strand.
GGGAGGTTTAGGCTCGAGGTGAGGAGAAAGTTCTTCACAGAGACAGTTTTGGCTGTTGGAATGGGCTGCCCAGGAGGTGGTGGAGTCACCATCCCTGGAGGTGTTCAAGAGGGGATTGGATGTGGCACTTGGTTTAGTAGTCATGAGGTCTTGGTGACAGGTTGGGCTTGATGATCTTTGAGGTCTTTTCTGACCTCATTGATTCTATGGTTCTTGTCCCCAGCAAAATGGTCCATTACTTCAAGAAAAGTATATGGTATTTCTGACTGATGATTGGAAACCAATCCTTGTGGTAGCTGCAGCTATCAATAGTATGCATATGAAGACATGACCTACATTTTTGAGGCACATTCCTACTCTAATGCCAGCTCAAGTCACAAGATGGTACAGCAACTGCTGTGCATCTTCTGCTATCAGATCTTGAAATGTTACGTTCTGACTATTATATTAAGAGGTAATTCTGGCCTTAAATTTTTAAAAGGTAATGATTTCTGCGATACAAATGCTGCAGAGCTTCTCCCTGTTTAATTCAGCCAAGTTAGAAGCAGGTAAAAGATGCTCCACAAGTCGATTTTCAGATGTGTTTATCATGCCTGAGCTGCTGAAATGCATAAATGGATAGTGGTTATTAAACTGATCCAGAAAAATCTCCATCATTTCCATGAGTTTCTAATGGCTTCCAGCTGTACAAACCTAGTAATTGGGCAGTATTATTAGGAGAAAGTAAAGCATCCACAGCAGAACAGAATATTTAAAATGTGCTTACAAACGAGCCCAAGTATTTCTTTTTAAGTCAGGTGCTACTATTCAGAGTGGAAGGACAAATATTTGCTACAATGATACCTCCTCATTTCCTAGGCAGCTCTAGTGATTTGCGTATTTAGACTCAGTGCAAATAACATGAAGCCTAAATGATCATACATTGCATAAATGGCTTTTATAAAAAGTGTGCTGGGTAAAAAATTACTGCCTTAGCATGACTCTATTGCTGTGGTGTGAGTAATGCTAACAGCATACCAGAGCCACGGTGCTGCAGCAAAGAAGAGTTGGGATTTAAGCACTGCTGTGCCTGCCTCTCTCTGATGATAAGTTGACTTTTGAGATGCAGGCAATGCCAGTTGACAATCAATCAGTGTTGTCCTGTTGTCAGGTAGAATCATAAATGCCATCACTGTGCAGCACTTGAAAAAGAGAAGCAAAATAAAACTGCAGACAAACTGAATTAAAATTATTCACATGAATGCTATAACAGTAAGAACAGAATCTGTCAGAACCAGAGACACCAGAAATCATAGAAACAAACTTGTGTTTGCGATTTGAAAAGGCAAAGAGAAGCAGAAGACATTAAATCTCATGGGGACTACAGAGTTGTTGCTGTTATTTTGTTATTATTTTTTTCTTAAAGTACAGAAATACACAAAGATTGAGGTTGAAAGGGAATCCTGGAGGTTATCCATTCCAACCCCTCTTCTCAGGCTTGGCTACCTACACCCAGTTCTTCAGAACTAAATCCAGATAGTGTTTAAAATATTTTCTAAGGAGATAGCCTCTACACCCTCAATGGGCAGCCTGTGCTGGTGGTGAGGCATCCTCCCATCCTCCCAGTGAAACAGTGTTTCCTGATGTTCTGAGGGAACTGCTGTTTGCGCCCATTGTCACTGGTTTGGTCACTGGCCACCACTGGAAACAGTCTGCCTTTGCATCTTCCCCTCAAGTATCTATGTGCTTTAATAAGATGCTCTCTGAGCTTTCTCTTCTCCAGGCTGAAAGGTCCCAGCTCTCTGAGCTTTCCCTTGCAAGACACATGTAAGGGGGCAGAGTCTTCTTTTGGATGCACTGAGATGGGACAAAATGCAGTGGACACACATTGCAACAGAGAAAGTTCTTATTAAATACACAAATGCTTTTCCCTTTGTGAGAGTCATCACAGCACTGCAAGAGGTTGCCCAGAGAGGTTGTAGCTTGTTCATCCTTGGGACATGTTGGCTGGACACAGCTCTGAAGAACTTGGTCTAGTGAAACCTTTTTTGTGCAGAAGTTGTGACCAGATGATTTTTTAAGGTGCCTTCCAAACTAAGTTATCCAATGATTCTGCAAGTTAATTATAATTAAGATGTTAGTAATGACAATTAAAGAGACATAATTATTGATGAACATAGAAAGCAAATAGAAAATCAGAAATGAAACTTCTGAGGAGAGCTATGCAGCTGAAATTCCATACCTAAAGAATGAAATGGTCTTACAGGTCTCTTTTGCTCAGTAGTATAAGAAAGATGAAGTGCTAGTAGGAAAAAAAACCCTGATTTAGAGAAGGAAGGTCAATTATTCTTTGGTGCTTATACAAAATCAATAAACCCCCAGTATGTTTGCTCATTTCTGTTTGCAAAGGAATGTGATAATACAGCTTCAGTCTGTAAAAAATGACAAACCACACTGTATTTATTCATGGACAAAGGTGAACTAAGCAACGATCAGTGCTTAGAACAGGGCAAAGAAGTACCGCGGGTAAGTACCAGTTGGGGGTGGGGGGGAGGAAGGAAAAGGACTTTTTTCCTTT
>JAAWVA010000311.1:0-24103 GCA_015227895.2 Colaptes auratus
TATGAGTTAGTTTTTGAGTAGCCTGAAGTCTGCCTCCTGAAGTCCAGAGGGAGGTCTTCTTGCCGCCCCTCTTGGCTTGGCTGGATGTACGGATGGAGAGAGACTGTTTGCAAAGTCCTGCAGTGACAGGACCAGGGCAATGGGTGTTCATGTGAGAAGAAGTCTGCGCCATGAGGGTGATGAGACACTGCCACAGGTTGCCCAATGAGATGTTTGAGGCATGCAGACGTTCAGAGTGAGGTGCCACAGGGCTGTGGGCAACCTGATCTAGTTGAGGAGTCCCTTTCTGTCTGCAGGGGTTGGACGGATGACCTTTGGAGGCCCCTTCCAACCCTGACTTTCTGATTCTACCTCCCAGTAAGAGCTGACCCCATGGCCTCTCCAGTAAAACTGGCCTTGTCCCAGGACACTCTAAAAGCCTAATCCTCTCCAGTCAGACTGGGCCTTCCTGTCCAGACTCCTGGACCTGCAGTTTGGGGCTCCCCGTCAGAGAGACAGAGTCCAACAGGGCTATGAGGATGAGGAAGGGACTTAGTTTAGTTTAGTTTCAGTTAGGGTGAAGGGACCACAAGGATCATCTAGTTCCAACCCCCTGCCATGGGCAGGGAACTCTACCCTAGATCAGGCTGGACAGAGCTCGTCCAGCTGGGCTTAAACAACCTCAAGGGACAGGGCCCCAACCACCTCCCTGGACAACCCATCCCAGGCCTCACCACCCTCACAGTGAAGAAATTCCTCCTCATGTCCACCTGAATTTCCCACCTCCAGCTTCACCCTTTCCCCATAGTCCTATCACTCCCTGATAGTCTGAAAAGTCCCTCCCCAGCCTTCTTGGAGGCCCCCTTCAGATACTGGAAGGCCACAATGAGGTCACCTTGGAGCCTTCTCTTCTCCAGACTGAATAGCCCCAACTCCTTCAGTCTGTCCTCACAGGAGAGGTGCTCCCAGCCCTCTGCGCATCCTCGTGGCCTTCTAGGACACGCTCCAGCACCTCCAGATCCCTCTTGTAATAGGGGCTCCAGAACTGGAGGCAGTACTCCAGGGGGGTCTCACCAGAGCTCAGTAGAGGGGGAGAATACCTCCCTTGACACCTGCTGGCCACACTTCACCTGATGCAGCCCAGGATCTGATTGGCTTTCTGGGCTGCAAGTGCACATTGAGAGCTCCTGTTGAGCTTCTCGTCCACCAGCACCCCCAAGTCTCTCTCCTCTGGGCTGCTCCCCAGCCAGTCACTGCCCAGCCTGGATTTGTGCCTGGCATTGCCTCGACCCAGATGCAGGACCATGCCCTTGGTTATGTTGAAGCTCATGAGGTTGGCTTGTGCCCACCTCTCCAGCCTGCCCAGGTCCCTCTGGATGGATCCCTTCCTCCAGCGTGTCTGCTGCAACCACACAGCTTGGTGTCATCAGCAAACTTGCTGAGGGTGCACTCAAGCCACTGTCCATGTCACCCACAAAGAGGTGTGAACAAGACTGGTCCCAGGACTGATCCCTGAGGGACTCCGCTTGTCCCTGGCCTCACATGGGACATGGACCCATTGACAGCCACTCTTTGGGTGCGGCCATCAAGCCAGTTCTTTATCCATCTAGTGGTCCATCCATCAAAACCGTGTGTCACCAGCTTGGAGACCAGGATGTGGTGTGGGACGTGGTCAAAGGCTTTGCTCAGGTCCAGGTAAACGACATCAGTTGCTCGCCCCTCATCTATTCATGCTGTCACCTGTTCATAGAAGGCCACCAGGTTTGTCAGGCAGGATTTGCCCTTGGCAAAGCCATGCTGACTGCTCCCAATCACCTCTTCACTATTCTGAGTCAGTAGTGCCTCCAGGAGGATCTGCTCCATGATCTTTCCGGGCACAGAGGTGAGACTGACCGGCCTGGAGTTCCCTGGTTCCTCCTTCTTACCCTTTTTGAAAATGGGAGTAATATTTGCCCTTTTCCAATCTGTGGGGACTTCCCCAGTCTGCCATGACTTTTGGAATAGACTAGAGAGGGGCTTAGCAAACCTCATCTGCCAGTTCTCTCAGCACCCGTGGGTGTATCCCGTCGGGTCCCATGGACTTGAACATCTCTGTGGCCAAGCCACTCTCCATTATTGACCTGGAGTCCTGGCTCACTGAGGAGGTCCCAGGGTGTTGGAGAGGAGCAAATGTGACACCCAGCTCCAAGAAAGGAAGAAAGGAGAATCCAGCAAACTATAGAGTTGGCAGGGTGAGCTGGGTAGCAGGGCAGGGCCGGAGCAGAGCATCTCCAGCACCATGACATGACCGGAGAGAACAAGCAGGGCATCAGGCCCAGTCAACATGGGTTTAGGAAGAGCAGGTCCTGCCCTGACCCACCTGATCTCCTTCTCTGGCAGGATGAGTGACTGTTGGATGAGGGCAAGGCTGTGGTTATTGTCTCCCTAGACTCTTCCAAAAGCCTTTGGCACTGCTCCCCACAGAATTCTCCTGGGCAAAGTGGCTGCTCCTGGCTTGGATGAGCAATGCTCTGCTTGGATACAGCCCTGGATGGGTGAAAGGGCCCAAAGAGTGGTGCTCAGTGGAGTTCAGTCCAGCTGGTGGCAGGTCACAAGTGTGTTCCTCGGGGCTCAGGGTTGGGGCCACTTCTGTTTAACATCTTCATTGATGACCTTGATGAAGACACAGAGTGAGTCAGCAGTGAGTCAGCAGATGACACCAAGTGAGGTGGCAGAGATGATCTGCATGAGGGTAGGGAGGCTCTGCAGAGGGACTTGGACAGATGGATCTATGGCCAACATTACCAGGAGGAGCTTCAAGAAGGCCAAGTGCCAGGTCCTGCACTTGGGGCACAACAACCCCAAGCAATGTTCCAGGCTTGGGGCAGTATGGCTGGAGAGGTGTCTGGCAGAAAGGGAGCTGGGGGTGCTGATGGACAAGCAGCTGAATAGGAGGCAGCAGTGTGCCCAGGAGGCCAAGAAAGCCAAAGGCATCCTGGCTGGGATCAGAAGTGCTGTGTCCAGCAGGAGCAGGGAGGTGACTGTCCCCTGGGACTCAGCTCTGGGAGGCCACAGCTTGAGTGCTGTGTCCAGTTTTGGCACCTCCATCCAAGAGAGATGTGGAGGTGCTGGAGCCAGGGCAGAGGAGGGCAAGGAGCTGGGGAAGGGCCTGGAGAAGAAATGTGATGAGAGCAACTGAAGGCTGGGCTGGTTAGTTTGGAGAAGAGGAGGCTGAGGGGAGACCTCCTGGCTCTCTACAACCCTGAAAGGAGGTTGTGGAGAGGCTGCTGGTCTCTCCTCACAGGTCATTAGTGACAGAACAAGAGGGAATGCCTCAAGCTAGGACTGGGTAGGTTTAGGCTGGACAAGAGGAAAGAAATTCTCCCATCCAGAGTGTTTCAGGGAGTGGAATGTGCTGCCCAGGGAGGTGGTGGAGTCACCAAGCCTGGAGGTGTTCAAGGTGTTTGGATGTGTGCTTGGGGATATGGCTTAGGGCTGACCCTTGTAGGTAGGGTTAATGGTTGGACTTGGTGCTCCTGAGGGTCTTCTCCAACCTGAATGTTTCTGTGATTCTGTGACAGACTGAGAGCCCTGGGGCTGTTTAGTGTGGAGAGGAAAGCCTGGAGGGGATCTGATCAATGGCTATCAATATCAGAGGGGTGGTGTCAGAGGAAGGTGCCAGGCTCTTGGCAGTGGTGGCCCAGTGATTGGACAAGGAGCAATGGGTGCAAGATGGAACACAGCAAGTTGCACCTCAGCATGAAGAGACTCTTCTGTGTTGTGAGGGTGCTGGAGCCCTGGAGCAGGCTGCCAGAGAGGTTGTGGAGTCTCCTTCTCTGGAGACTTTCAGACCTGCCTGGATATGTTCCTGTGTGACCTGCCCTGGGTAATCCTGTTCTGGCAGTGGGGTGGACTGGAGGATGTCTGAGGACCTTCCAACACCCCATATTCTGTGATTTAAGCCCTCCCAGTTCAGACTGGGCATCATCAGCACACCAAAGACTCTCCTCAGCCCTGGTCTGAACCCAGACCTCAAAGGCATCTCTGACCCCTCAGCCTTCCCCTGTACAAGTCAGCCCCAACCTCCCTCCTGTGCTTGACTTGTTGTGAGAGGTTTTAAATTTATTAATATGAAAAATGAATTATGAAAATATTATTTGTATTAATTATCAAATTATTAATAACTGATGATCAACAACTTATAGTTCATAGTTCATAGTTCATAGTTTCAGTTAGGGTGGAAGGGACCACAAGGATCATCTAGTTCCAACCCCCTGCCATGGGCAGGGACACTCTACCCTAGATCAGGCTGGACAGAGCCTCGTCCAGCTGGTCTTAAACACCGCAAGGGACGGGGCCTCAACCACCTCCCTGGATAACCCATTCCAGGCCCTCACCACCCTCACGGTGAAGAACTCCCTCCTCACATCCAGCCTGAATCTCCCCACCTCCAGCTTCATCCCATTCCCTCTAGTCCTATCACTCCCTGATAGTCTGAAAGTCCCTCCCCAGCCTCTTGGAGGCCCCCTTCAGATACTGGAAGGCCACAATGAGGTCATCGGAGCCTTCTCTTCTCCAGACTGAAACAGCCCCAACTCCTTCAGTCTGTCCTCATAGGAGAGGTGCTCCAGCCCTCTGCTCATCCTCGTGGCCTTCTCTGGACACGCTCCAGCACCTCCAGATCCCTCTTGTAATAGGGGCTCCAGAACTGGAGGCAGTACTCCAGGTGGGGTCTCACCAGAGCTGAGTAGAGGGGGAGAATCACTCCCTTGACCTGCTGGCCACACTTCTCCTGATGCAGCCAGGATCTGATTGGCTTTCCGGGCTGCAAGTGCACATTGAGAGCTCCTGTTGAGCTTCTCGTCCACCAGCACCAAGTCTCTCTCTCTGGGCTGCTCCCAGCCAGTCACTGCCCAGCCTGTATTTGTGCCTGGGATTGCCTCGACCCAGATGCAGGACCTGCACTTGGTCTTGTTGAAGCTCATGAGGTTGGCCTGTGCCCACCTCTCCAGCCTGTCAAGGTCCCTCTGGATGGCATCCCTTCCTCCAGCGTGTCTGCTGCACCACACAGCTTGGTGTCATCAGCAACCTTGCTGAGGGTGCACTCAATGCCACTGTCCATGTCACCCACAAAGATGTGAACAAGACTGGTCCCAGGACTGATCCCTGAGGGACTCCGCTTGTCACTGGCCTCCACTGGGACATGGACCCATTGACAGCCACTCTTTGGGTGCGGCCATCAAGCCAGTTCCTTATCCATCTGGTGGTCCATCCATCAAACCCGTGTGTCACCAGCTTGGAGACCAGGATGTGGTGTGGGACAGTGTCAAAGGCTTTGCTCAGGTCCAGGTAAACGACATCAGTTGCCGCCCTCATCTATTAATGCTGTCACTTGTTCATAGAAGGCCACCAGGTTTGTCAGGCAGGATTTGCCCTTGGCAAAGCCATGCTGACTGCCCAATCACCTCTCACTACTCTTCTGAGTCAGTAGTGCCTCCAGGAGGATCTGCTCCATGATCTTTCCGGGCACAGAGGTGAGACTGACCAGCCTGGGTTCCCTGGTCCTCCTTCTTACCCTTTTTGAAATGGGAGCAATATTTGCCCTTTTCCAATCTGTGGGGACTTCCCCAGTCTGCCAGACTTTTGGAATAATAGAGAGGGGCTTAGCAACTCATCTGCCAGTTCTCTCAGCACCCGTGGGTGTATCCGTCGGTCCCATGACTTGAACACTTTCAGGTTCTTCATACATGTTCTAGTGCACGTTCGTGAAATACATTCCATAAATGGCTTAGTATTATGATTAGAACTTAATTAACTATCTACGGATTATTTGTAGCTTATATAATGAAGAGTGCAGTTCTGCCGCTTGGCCACTAGATGTGCGACTCGGCAGAAGCGGGCGGCTTCTGCTATGTACAACAAATTCCAATCTTTCTGTGCGTCAGCGATGACTGCTACACGCGGATGCTTTGAACTGAGTGCTAGTGTGGTGGAAAGCCATAGGAGATACTCTGTGGCTGTTGTTTGTAGCAAGGTGGTGGGTCCGGCTGACTACTGCTGCTGGATGATTCCTAGTAGACTTGAAATGGTGGTGTGGGTATTATCTCCTCTTCTCCGCAGCAGTGGAGAGGAATGCTGGAACCTGGGCTTAGCTCGAAGCAGGTTCCCTTCAGGACTTGGTCAGTTCCCTCCAGAACAATGGGGATAGGTCCTGTCGGGTCGGCCTGTGGGGTCGGCCCTGGGAGTCGGCTCGCACGGCAGGGCGGGGCGAAGGTTGCGGTAGGTGGGTTCGGAGGTTCCCGGTCGGACAACACATAGCTATGGGGTCAGCCTCGTGGCGAGGATCTCGGGGCTGAGGTAAACAGCCTCGGAGAGAGAATGCGGCTGCGCTGAGCTGCGGCTTCTCCGTTACTGGGCTTAAAGGCACAGCGGGACGATCGGGGCAGTCCCGGGTTTGGTGCAGTATAGGCACGACCAATGCTTTAGTCTTCCCTGCGGTTACAGGGCTCAGAGCGACACACGTGGCGGCTCCTCTCCCTCTATGGCGGGGCTAGGTATATGCGGACTTAGTCTCTAGCAAGTCCCTTCTCTCTGACAGCTGGGCAGATCTTACCCTCGGGGGCGGTCCAGTGCTCCGGTAGCACGGTGGGCTCTCCCGTCGGTACGACTGGCTGTGTGCGACGCTGGCTTCTCGGGCTCAGCGAAGGTCCTCCCTCTGGGATGATCCTCACGATCAAAGTGCTTCTCACGATGCAGAGGCTTCAGTATGCGTGCATGTATGACAGAAGCTAATAACAATAAGCTCAATGGCAGAGGCTGTGGCTTGAGAGCTCCTCTCTTGAGCGAGTACAGAGACAAAGTGAAAGAGGGGGCAAGTTGTTTACCAACAGGGGTAATACTTATAGATTCCTCGAGGCTGGGTTTGACCAATGGGCACTCTCATAGGCAACTGGCTTCAGCCTATAGAAAGCGTGAAGCTGGAATTATGCCCATCCTTGGTAATTGCACAAGCACTCCATGCGCTGAGTGCGTGCTGGCCTGGCTAATGCCTTGGCTTTTGTCTTCCTCCTGAAGGAGGGGAAACTGGTCCACATGCTGGGACCAGATCTAGTATCTGGGCAGAATGTGCCTACACCACAACCTGGAGGGGTTTTATTGATGCAAAGGGCCAAGGCCTGACCCCCAGCCCCTGGCCAGGCAGATCCTGTCCCTCACCCTGTGGCTCAGGGCTCTGCTGGGGGCAGTGGGGAGTGAGGATGAGCAGTGAGCAGGTAGGACCTTGTCAGGTTTTGCTGTGGGTGCTTGCAAAGAGACAACTCTGCTGAAAAGGAATGAAATGTACCTTTAAAAATCAGATGTTTTGTGCACTAAAAACCTTTCCAATTAGCTACAGAAACCTTGGCAAGAATGAGAGGTTCAGCAGTATTTAATGAGCCCCATGGAGTATTTGGGGCTGATGACATCATCCTTAGGTAACTGCCAGGAGACTCTGCCAAGGTACTGCCAAGAAGCCTCTCAACAAGTCCAAGGCAGAAGAAAACTGCAAAGTCCCTTGAAGCACTGATTGGCCTCCCTGAGGCTTGTTCCTGACAAAGGCTCCCCAGGGACTCCTTAGAGCAGCTTGTTTGAGGCCAGGATTGCAGGGAGACAAAGGCAAAGTGGAGGGGAGAAAATCTTGCCTTTGGTCTGTGAAGCAGAAAGGCCAAGCCCTGACCACTGCCCTTGGAATAGAAGAGCCTGAAAGCCTCAAAGCAAAGTTTCTCCTCACAGGCCTTGGTGGCAGAGGCAACTGCCAGAGCCAAGGGCACAAAACCTTGGTCCTGTTGGGCCTCTCATCCTTGCCAGAGCCCTTGGCCATCCCTACTGCAGCCTCTCCTGCACTCCCATGCCTGCAGTCTTTCCCTTCAGGCTGCTGACACCAATCTGCTTCCCCACCAGCTCTCCCCCTGCCATTCCATGCCTCCCCTGAGCTGTCTCAGCTCTCCCTGCCATTTACTGACCCCTCTGGATGGCCTTATGCATAGCAGCTCTGCCCTTTGAGGGATATTTCTTTGGCCTCATCTCCACTCTGAACCTTCCAAGCTGCAGTTTGTAGAGGTTTGGTCTCTCCTCACTCCCCAGAAGAGCTCCATCCTCTCTGAAACCGCCCTTCAGCCATGTGCACACTTCTCTGGCAGTGCCCTTAGCATCCGTTCACCAGGCTGAAGCAGCCCAGGTCCCTCAGCCTCTCCACAGAGATGTCAAACCCCATCCTGCCAGATTCTATTCTAATATTTCTATCATTCCTATTTCATATTCATAGATTAATAACCTCTTCATCACACCTTGCTGCTAGGAAAGGTTATGGAGCAGGTCATGCTGCATTTACAAGAGAACCAGGTGACACCCCCAGCCAGCAGGGGTTTATGAAGGCAGGTCCTGCCTGACTCATTGATCTCCTTCTACAGAAAGGTGACCTGGCTAGGGGGTGAGGGAAGGGCCATGGACACTGTCTGCCTGGACTGTAGAAGCCTTTGGACACTGTCTGCCTGTCAACAAAGAGAGAGAGCAGGCAGGAGGGTTATACAAAAGCAAAGCTCTGCTCTGTTAAAATGCAATCTGCTCCCCTGCCAAGAGAATCAAATGACCAATTGGATTGTCAGCTGGGCAAATTCTGTTATTCAGCTGCTGAGACTGCCAAATGATTTGGAGCATTTCAGTGTTGGGAAAGATGAACCAAACCTTGCCCCAGCCCCCCCTCACTTAGAAAAGGCAAAATCTCCCAGGGGACACCCAGAAATACACTCCCCAAAGAGCAGAGAGAGGAGGTGAAATTCCTTAGGTTCCATGCTGGCAGGGAGCAGTGTCTTGCCTGGCAGAGGGACAAATCCTGAGTGAGCAAGCCCCCAGGAACCGTCCCCTGGCAGTGAGAAGCTGCTACCCGTCCCAGTGCTGCTTTGCAAAGCCCCAGGACAATCTGTGGAGCCTGGGAAGAAGCTTCCAAGCTGCCTGCCCTCCTGCTGCAGCCGAGCAGCCAGCCACCCAAGCCTTACCAGCTAGCACACAGCAGCCTCCCACCCCTGCTTGGGTGCGCTCAGTGAGTGCTTTACTGCCTCTTTGATGGTTCCTGTCGGTGTGGGAAGGAACATTATGCCCAGAGTTTATGCCCAGACCCTGAAACTTGTTCCCAGCATGTGTGGACACATTCCCCTCCTTTCCTGAGGGGAACAAAGGCCAAGGGGTGAGCCAGGCAGCACAGACCCCTGCACACACCCATGGCAGGGATGCTGGTGCTGATACCAAGCCTGGCATAAGCTAGCTTCAGGCTTCCTATAGTCTGAAGCTGGTTGTTTACGAGAGTGCCATTTGGCCAAACCCGGCCCAAGGAACTTGCAAGTGTTGCCCCAACTTGTAACCAAGTTGCCCTCTTTCTCTTCGTTTCATAGTTTCAGTTAGGGTTAGAAGGGACCACAAGGATCATCTAGTTCCAACCCCTGCCATGGCAGGACCTCTACCCTAGATCAGGTGGACAGAGCCTCGTCCAGCCTGGGCTTAACACCTCAAGGACAGGCCTAACCACCTCCCTGGACAACCCATTCCAGGCCTTCACCACCCTCACGGTGAAGAACTTCCTCCTCATGTCCAGCCTGAATCTTCCCACCTCCAGCTTCATCCCATTCCCCCTAGTCCTATCACTATCTGATAGTCTGAAAAGTCCCTCCCCAGCCTTCTTGTAGGCCCCCTTCATATACCGGAAGGCCACAATGAGGTCACCTCGGAGCCTTCTCTTCTCCAGACTGAACAGCCCCAACTCCTTCAGTCTGTCCTCATAGGAGAGGTTCTCCAGCCCTCTAATCATCCTCGTGGCCCCTCCCTCCTTGCCTGAGCTACTGAGCTTGCTGCCTACATGCCACAGTCTTTGCTATTAAGCTCATCAGTATGAAGTCTTCACACCTCCCATGACAGACTGAATGCTTTTAGCACCTCCCAATACAGACTGGATCCTAGGATGCCCTCCCAGTCCAGCCTGGGCCCCTCCATCCTCTCTACTCAGTCCCCTGCTCCAATGCAGTGCAGCTGAGTCAAGGCTGGCCTCACCCCTTACAGTTCAGCCCTCCCAACCCACTCCTGACCCTGACTCTGCCCCATGTCATCCTGGCTCCTGCCTCCAGCCTTACATTGGCTTGACCCTTGGGTATTAAACCCAGGCCTCAACCCAGCCACAACCCAGCCTCTGCCTCTCAGAAATGGCCCTCAGCTGAGCCCTTCCCAGAACACTCAGCAGGACCTCTGAGGGAAGGAGACTTCTGAACTTTCTCACTAACTGTTAGAAACTTCCCACTAGTTCAGGCTTAGCATTCTGACATCAATAAAGCAGCCTGGAGCTTGGGAGAACAAATGCAGATAGAGCAGCAGATGGCAGCTCTAGACAGAGAGAGCATAAGGCTGATCTGGAAAGCAGGCGGGGTTCTCACACCCCTGGGCCTCACTAACAAGAGAAGGACAGTTCTGTGGAATTGCAGAGGACCAACAGGAAAAAGACATGACAGAAGAAATGGGGACTGCAATGTTGCTAAAAGGACAGGCGCGGTGGCAGCAAAGACCAAGACATGGAAGGACTGCTCTATCAAATAAGATTTTATCCTTCTCATGCCTGTGTTTGTGACTGAGTCCTAGATGAGGACCATGGTTAACCTTTCCAGCACAGGACATTTTGGAGCCATCATTCCATGTCCATGCAGGTTACTGAAGGATACTGCTGAATGGCTATGGCAGGCACTGAGTTTGATTTCCTTACTTCACATTCAAGACCCTCCCAGGACCCTCCCAGGACCCCTCCTGAAAAATGATGGAGAGCGGCTTGGCCAGCTCATCTGCCAGCTCTCTCAGCACCCTAGGATGGATCCCATCCGGTCCCATGGCCTTGTGGGGGTCCAAGTGGCTCAGAAAGATCTCTAAACTGCCTCCTGAGTAGCGGGAACTAGCAGCTCCCTGCTCCTTCTGCCAGCTCTGCAGTCCAGCTGTCTGGAAGATGTTCTGCCATGCTAGGATAGATTGAGGCAAAGAAGGCCTTAAGTACCTCTGCCTTTTCCTCATCCTTTGTTACAACGTTCCCCTCCGTGTCAACCAAGGAGTGGAGGTTGTCCTTGCCCTTCTTCTTGCTATTGATGTATTTATAGAAGGACTTTTTGTTGTCCTTCACAGCAGTGGCCAGTCTAAGTTCTAAATGGGCTTTTCCTCCCTAATTTTCTTCCTGCATGTCCTAGCAACATCCCTAAACATTCCGTAGGTTGCCTCCCCTTTCTTCCAGAGATGATACACCAGGATGTCTGCCCTCCCGAACTTCCCTCTAATTCTTACCCACAAGCACTCAACCCGATCATCCCTGATCTCCATCTCAACGGCATCTAGTGCCTCCCTGATGTACAGGGCCACCCCTCCACCCCTTCCTCCTTGCCTGTCCCTCCTGAACAGCCTGTAGCTGTCAATTGCAGCGCTCCAGTCATGTGAGTCGCCCCACCACGTCTCTGTGATGGCAACTACATCATAACTTTCCTGCTGCAACAGGGCTTCTAGCTCCTCTTGTTTGTTACCCATGCTTCGTGCATTAGTGTACATGCACTGAAGCTGGGCTGCTGGTTTCACCTCTAGCTCTAGCTTATCTCCCCCAGACTCCTGCCTGAGGGGGGCCTGGTTCCAGCCCCTTCCCCCTTCGAAGCTAGTTTAAAGCCCTGTCAATGAGGCCTGCCAATTCTCTTCCCAGAATCTTTTTCCCTTTGGGGGAGAGGCCATTCTCGTGTACTGTGACCTTCCCCCTCCTCTGGGACAGATGTACTCCATCTGTTACCAGCTGACCTGGTGCAGTAAAAAGTTCTCCAAGATCGAAAAACCCAAAATTCTTTCGACTGCACCAGCCTCTAAGCCACTTGTTGACTGCAGCTGCCGTCCTGTTCCTGATCGTATTCCCTCCTGCAGCTAACGGTATCGATGTAAAAATTATTTGTGCACCTGACCCCTCAACCAGATCTCCCAGGGCCCTGAGGTCATTTTTCATAGCCCTGGGAGTTCTGGTAGTAACATCATCATTCCCTAACTGCAGAACCAATAAGGGATAGTAGTCAGAGGGCTTTACCAGACTGGGCAGCTTTCTGGTGACAACTTTAACTTGGGCTCCTGCTAGGCTAATAACTTCCTCATGAGATGCGTCCAGCCGACATATGGGACCTTCTGTTCCCCTCAGGAGGGAATCACCAATAACAATTACCCTCCTCTTTTTTTTTGAGGGAGCAAGTTCTGATGCCAGGGGAAGGCTGTTTAACCTTAGGCTGCTTTTCCTTAGGCTGTTTAAACTTAGGCTGCTTTGCCTTAGGCTGTTTAACCTTAGGCTGTTTAGCCTCAGGAAAAACCCCAGTTGGTGTGTCCTCTGGCATCAGTATCACCTCACCCTCGATCTCCAGTGCCCCATACCTGTTTTCCAAGGGCAGCGAGGAAGCTGGGGGGAGGCAAGGAGGTTTTAATTGTTGTCTTTTGAGAGGAACCTGCGTCCATTCCCCTCTGCCTTTTGGATAACCAGCCTCTGCTGGGGGAGCCTGCGGAGCCTGCTTTCTCTGGTTCATCTCTTTCCTCCTCTGGCTCGTCTCTTTTCTACATTCCCATACATCTCTAAGACTAGCAACCTTGTCCTTCAGTCTGGCCACCAGGTTGAGCAGATAGCCGATCTGCTCCCACCTAATACAAGAGATGCTTCCACTACCCTGCATCTCAAGAGCAGGCTCAAGAGCCAGGCTCCAGCACTCATTACAGCCAGATACCTGGACAGCTACCTGCTTGTGTTCTACCTCAGTCTGGGTGGACACTGATTTTTTTAAGGAGATTTTGCTGCGAGTTACAACCATGCTGCCCCTGGCCACAGCACGCACTGGACAAAACAATTGAGACAAAGTGCGGCGGCGCGTGAGAGCAGCAGAGCAGGCGGCTGCTGCCCAGCGGAGCCCCGCCAGCCGCGCTGTCCCCATTCAAATTCCACCGCCAAAGGTGCTGGGTTCACGAGCCACGGGCACATGAAGGGAGGGCCGATCCGAGCTTCGCAGTGTGTGCAGGAAGTGCTGCAGCCCCAGCCATTACCATAGCAGAGAAGCGCGGAAGCCCCCCGGAGCGGCCTGCTGGTGCGGCACTGCTGCGAGGAGCTGCTGCCGAGTGGAGCCCCAGGAGCTCAAATTCCGCTGCTGAAGACGCTGGGTTCACGAGTCGCGGGCACGTGATATCATATATGCTATGTCCAGCAGGAGCAGGGAGGTGACTGTCCATCAAAGACTGACCATCAAAGAACTGGTGAAGGAACAGCTGCAGCAAGCCCATTTAGAACCACCTCAGAGCCCATGGAATACCGTGGTCTTTTAATTAAGAAAAAAATCAGGGAAGTGGAGGCTGCTTCAGGACTTGAGACAAGTCAATAATGTACTGAAAAGCATGGGCTCTCCACAGCCTGGAATGCCCTCACCAGCAAGGATCCCTGAAAAATGAGACATCTGTATTATTGATTTGAAGGATTCTTTCTTTATCATCCCACTGAATCCTGATGCTCCAAATTTTGCCTACACAGTCCCTGTGACTAATAACAACATATGCCTCATGTTCTCAGCACACCCCGCTGCCCCAGGCCAGGCCATAACTGAACCTGCCCATCACACTCTTAAACTATGCTTGAAAAGCAGAAGACAGGAATGTTGGGGGAGACACCACACAGCAGGTTATGGAAAGCTGTCTATACCCTGAATTGGTTAACCATCTCTCAGAGTGATTGAACCCTGTCACGTAACTCATCTCTTGTCATTGCAGTCTGTGAGCAATCCTTTGGCAAAAGAGCCCCAGTGGGCTCTGCAATTTACAGACCCTTGATTGGGAAGGCCCCTGGGATCTTGTGACCTGGGGCCATGCTATGCTTGTGTTTTCACAGGTGCCAGGGTCCAGCGGGTCTCGGCTTGTTGTGTTTGGCCTGCTCCAGAGCATGACCAATGGAAACAAGGCCCTCAGCCCACATCAACTAACTCCATGGGATAGCAAACCATTTGGGCAGCACTGCTGCATGCATGAAATCAAACCTGGAATTTAAATGCCTGACAAATTGTAACACAGCAGTAAGGTGTTTTGAACACCAGGACATGTGGGATGATAATTTGCTCTTTGCCCCATTCGAGCCTCAAGAATTAGATCTTTCAGGGACTTTCCAAGCAGAAAGCTGTGTGTACCTGCAGCATAGAGCTGGAGCTGATACAGTACCATGATCTTTAATCACACTCCCTCCCATGCAGGCTTAGCCTAACAGCTGAAGGAGATGATCATGGAGGTTTGTGGAGCAAAGCTAAACACATAGCAGCCAGGATAATCTTGCTTCAAATTGTTGCAGCAAAGCAGCAGCTCAGCTAAGGGAACTGGCATCTTGGGTTGAAAACAAGACAAGGAAACATCAAAAGTGTTGCTTGAATTAGCCACTGATGTGGAGAGTGTCATCCATGGCTGCCTGCAAAATCCAGCTGCTGTTGGTTCTTTGTTATCAGCTCCCGGTCAGGGCTGGACAGAATGTGATGGTCTGTGCTGTACACACTGAAGTGATCATTCTAAACATAGACAGAAGAGTATTACAAACTGGGTTATGAATATTGCTGATTGGATCCCTCCTGGTGTTGGCAGTGCCCTGTTCATTCTCATGTCTGCAAAGGGCCCTGCAGAAGAGAATGAGCCCTGGGCAAAAAGGAGGAATTGTAGCTAAAGCAGGTGGCCATGGGCAGCTTTAACCTTGAACTAAGCAGAGCTCTGCCCTTGAATCAGGAATGTAAACCACTCCAGGAAAGAAGATCTGTGAATAGCAAAGGAAGAAACAGAAAGACCTCCCCAGGCTACCAAAAGGGGAGAGAGGTGCCTGGACACCAAGCCTAAACCAATCACTCAAGTACAAAGGGCACAGGGACACAGAAAGGAAAATCTATAAGCCATGATGTGTATTAATCAAGTGGCCTCTGCTGCTGGCTGGTGCTTGAGCACATCTTGGGGTCATCCTTCTTCCTGGCTGCCAACACTGCACAGCCTTAGCTGTTGAGTTTTCCAGTTCTCTGAGTCACTTCTTCCTGTTGTTTGTTTGGAGAACCTTGAGTTCTCCCTTCCATCAGCTAGCCAGGAGAAGTTCTCCTCACCTTTCACTGCCTGTTTTGGAATCTCTTGCTTTTGTCACAAGACATTGGTTTGGTCACCAGCTGTGTTCAGACTTCTCCCTTCACCTTCTGTGGCAGTTCAGGCTGGGGTGCCTTCCATTCCTGCCACATAAGTTACACCTCCTGTGTCCAGAGGGTCCAACCCTATAAGGTGGACATAGAAAACAGCCTATTTCATACCCATAAGATCCTGCACCCTCTAAATCCATCTGCAAAGTCCTTCTCTTCCTCTTTTTTCCCTCTCTGCTCCCATGGGAGATGCCCCCTATTGGGTAATGGTGGGGGAGTATCTCATGGCCAAGGCTCTGGCAAGGTTGAGAGGCCCAACAGGACCAAGGTCTTTGTGCCCTTGGCTCTGGCAGTTGCCTCTGCCACCAAGGCCTGTGAGGAGAAACTTGGCTTTGAGCCTTTGAGGTTCTTCTATTCCAAGGGCAGTGGTCAGGCCTTGGCCTTTCTGCTTCCTACACCAAAGGCAAGTTTTTCTCCCCTCCACTTTGTCTTTGTCTCCCTGCAATCCTGGCCTCTAACAAGCTGCTCTAAGGAGTCCCTGGGGAGCCTTTGTCAGGAACAAGACTCAGGGAGGCCAATCAGTGCTTCAAGGCACTTTGGAGTTTTCTTCTGACTTGGACTTCTTGGCAGTACCTTGGCAGATTCTGCTGGCAGTACCTAAGGATGATGTAATCAGCCCCAAATACTCCATGGGGCTCATTAAATACTGCTGAACCTCTCATTCTTGCCAAGGTTTCTGCAGCTAATTGAAGAGGTTTTTATTGCACAAAGCATCTGATAAAAAGTATTTTTAAAGGTAGATTTCATTCCTTTTCAGCAGTTGTCTCTTTGCAAGCAAACCACAGCAAAACCTGACAAGGTCCTACCCTGGTCACTGCTCACTGCTCATCCTCACTCCCCACTGCCCACAGGAGAGCCCTGAGCCACAAGTGAGGGACAGGATGTGCCTTGCAAGGGGCTGGGGGACAGGTCTTGGCCCTTTGGATCACTGAAACCTCTCCAGGTTTGCTCAGCAGCAGAGCCACCTTGAGCTGCTTGTCCTGACCTCTCAGCACTGCCTCAGTTCTCTGCTCTCACCAGACTCTGAGGACACTTTCCCTGTAGTGTCCCCCAGTGGAACTTATTAACACTACAAGAAACTTCAGACTTTGACTCTAACTTTGACTTCTGCAGAGGTTTCATCAGCTTCCTCTCAGTCCCTGAGGTTTATATGGCTCCAAAGCCACCAGAGGGCTCCTTTAAATGCCCTGGGCTGATCATCTGCTGCTGAGCTGGGCCTGGCTCCTGGGCTGCATGGAGCTCTGGCCAGGAGCAGCTCCTCTGCACAGCACAGCAGGGCTGAGGGCACTGCCAGGGCATCTCTGGGAGATGAGGAAAGAACAAAGAGCTTCAAGGCAGCCAGGACTGGGAGGATGCTGAGAGCTCACTGGAGGAGAAGTCACTGCAGTTGCTGACATGGTGAGTCTGAGGAGCTCTTGAGCCTTTCCTGGCAGGGACAGCTCCAGGCAGGAGAGAGATGGGCTGGAAATGAGGGGAAGCTGCCAGGAAGCCCTGGAGGAGGCTGTGTTCAGGCTGCTCTCTCAGTACTTCTCTGCAGATATCTCTGACTGCTGTCTGCTGGGCAATGTCTCTTTAGAACATCTCATCTCCAGGATCCCTGACTGCTCTGCCCTTCCTGCTGGGCTAGGAGCCGCCCCCAGGAAGGCCCAGATCTGCCATAGGGCACTGGGCTGTGCTGAGCCTTTCCTTGGGGGTCAGCACTCTGCTCCCAGAGTCCTTTGATTCTCTTCAGGAGAGGCTGTGTCCTGCTCTGTCTCTCACAGCTGCACCTCTGGGCTGGGACAGGGAAGAGTTCACAGAGCTATCCTTTGAAGCAGTGCTGCCCTGCTCTCCTCAGAGCACAGAGAGCTGGGGGGGTTCTAAAGGCTAATTTGGGCAGAACATCTGCAAGGCAGCACTGGGGAAAGGGCAGGGCAGAGGGAACAACCTGATGGGCAGAGTAGCTCCACTGTAGCAGAGCCAAGATGAGTCCTTGGCAGCACATGGCCTGAGCTCTTGCTCCTCACAGCAGCTTCAGCCAGAACAAAGCAGACAGCAAATCCATTTCAGCTGGGGGATTGCTGTGCCCCCTGGAGTGCTGCTTCTCAGAGGAGTCTGTCATCAAGTTTTGCTTTCTTTTCTTTCTTAGACATTCCCACAGGCAGCAGATGGCCAACAGCAGCTCCAGCACCCACTTCCTCCTCCTGCCATTCCCAGGCACAAGGCAGCTGCAGCTGCTGCACTTCTGCCTCTTCCTGGCCATCTACCTGGCTGCCCTGCTGGGCAATGGCCTCATCATCACCACCATAGCCTGGGACCACCACCTCCACACCCCCATGTACTTCTTCCTCCTCAACCTCGCCCTCCTTGACCTGGGTGCCATCTCCACCTCTGTGCCCAAATCCATGACTAATTCCCTGAGGGACACCAGGGACATCTCCTATGCAGGATGTGCTGCACAAGTCTTTTTTATCCTCTTTTTGCTTGGTGCAGAGTACTTTCTCCTCACCACCATGTCCTACGATCTCTACATTGCCATCTGCAGACCCCTGCACTATGAGACCCTCCTGGGCAGCAGAGTTTGTGTCCACCTGGCAGCAGCTGCCTGGGCCTGTGGCTTTCTCTATGCTCTGCTGCACACAGCCAATACATTTTCCCTGCCCCTCTGCCAGGGAAATGCTGTGGAGCAGTTCTTCTGTGAAATCCCCCAGATCCTCAAGCTCTCCTGCTCCACATCCTACCTCAGGGAACTTTGGCTTATTTTAGTCAGTGCCTGTTTATACTTTGTCTGTTTTGTGTTGATTGTGGTGTCCTATGTGCAGATCTTCAGGGCAGTGCTGAGGATCCCCTCTCAGCAGGGACGCCACAAAGCCTTTGCCACCTGCCTCCCTCACCTGGCTGTGGTCTCCTTGTTTATCAGCACTGTAATCCCTGCCTACGTGAAGCCCACTTCTATCTCCTCCCCATCCCTGGATCTGGTGCTTGCAGTTCTGTACTCAGTGGTGCCTCCAGCAGTGAACCCTCTCATCTATAGCCTGAGGAACCAGGAGCTGAAGGCTGCCCTGAGCAAACTGATCCCTGGATGCTTTCAGAAACAATAAACTCCTTGTCCTCTCCTGCAGAACAGTTCTGATGTCACTCACAGTCTGGTTTCTCTCTTTATGGCTGCTGCTGGTGCTGTTACCCTTTTGAGAATGTTGTTTCCCCACCAGAGTCTTTCTTCAGACCATTTCTGGTTCAGTGTTGGCCTGTCTGCTGTGACCCAGAGACTGCAGCCAGGAGCAGCTGTGCTCCCTGGGTGTGCAACATGAAAGGAAAAACTGTTCCCATCTAGCAGTTCATAGACAGAGGAGTCTGGTAAAACTTCATTTGAATAAAGGGAGAGTCCACAGGACAACTCCCTGTGGGGTCTCTCTCATTGCTGAAGGCACAGCTCCCCTTTCATCCTACATTTCTGGGTGCAAATTTCCCTCTCCCTTTCCCCACTGGCTCAGGTGCTCAGGATTTAGTTATTCCCAAAACCCTTGCTCCATGTCCCCCTTCACACGAGCCCTCCCTGCTTCATACATCCTATCTTCATTTAAATTAGGTTCTCCACTTCTCTGGGTGGAGTAGGTAATATTCTGTAGTCTGTTAAGCCTGTGCTCTGGCCTAAAAGTTCAGCAGCTCAGGCTGTGTTCAGTGTCTGCTATCTTGGGACAGACCCCTACGGATTTACAGCAAGGTTCAAGGGAAGGGACTGAGCAGAGGCCCCTTTGTGATTTACATACACATAGAGGTGGTGAACTGTCTGGTTCCTCCCTTTCCCTTCCAACTCCCTCTTAGCCAATTCTTCCTTTGTAAAGATACTGCCTCCTTTTGATCCCATCAATCCCTCCTCTTCTTGCTTTAATAATTGTCTTTACAAAATTCATCCCCCATTAACTTAATCCTTTCCTCTTGGCTCATTTCTGATCTTGGTCTTATTTGCAGATACATCATACTGCTCTTTTTTGTAGCTTTTTCTGGGGTCACTTGATCTGGCTACAGCCTGCACCCGCCTGGCTGCAGGATGGATAAGCCATACAAACCAGGGTATCAGACATGGTAGAAAGATTAGAGCTACTGTTGCACAAAGGGAGAAGAATGACACTCATCTGACCCATGGCCCACCAGGCAACCAGGACAATGTGTCCCATTCCAGTCCTTGCCAGATTTGGACTGGTACATGAGCTGTTTTCCTGCTGTTGGTAGCTATATTTATTGCTGCCTCCTGTTGCCTCAATCTCTAGGCACCAGTCAGATGTATTAAACTTTCCACATCCACCTCCTTCCTCAGCTAATAGACAGTCTGGAGAGTCCATTTGGCTGCATTGCCTCTGACACCTGAGTTTGGTGTTTGGCTAATAGTACCAGGCCCCAGGCAGTCTCATTGCTGTTGAGTTCCACCACAGCCTGCAATCAAATTCTTCTGTTCAGCATAGATTGGAGTTCCATGTCCCCAACTTCCATCTTGAGCCCAGGTTGCAGGTCCATTCTTGTTTGGGGCAGCCACTCATCATCACCCCACACCCGAGCACCTCCAGCTTTGAAAGATCTTTTCTCTCCCTCCAAGTCTTCAAAACTGGGGATCCCCAATTCATTGCTTTACTGAAGAGGCAACAAGAAAGATCCCAGCTGGATGATCCCTCATGTGCAACTCCCCACACAGTGTGCTGGTAGCTCTGGATAAGCTGTGTGTTCACAAAGCCAAAATAATCCATGTGGGGCTTTCCACCAATTTTTAGATGCAGTTTCTATATTTTGCCATAATTTTGAGATACTTGATATGCCCTGAGGTGGACTTTTCTTTGAACAATTGAATGTGTCACTTTCAGTGGTGTTCATACAATTTTAGCCTTCTTCCTAGACCAGTCCCATAAAGGGTCTGCAGGCCACCAAGCAGAGTGGGTGCCATTGTATCTTAATGTCTGTTTACAGGGGGTTTCTCCTACCCATTTACTAAAAGAGCTCCCCTTTTGCTCTGGGCATTCTGCTCAATCTGCTCACACCTAATGCAACTCCTGCACTGGGTGTGAGCAGATTGACTGTGTGCTTAACCTGGTGGCCAAATTGAAGGACGAGATTGCTAGGCTTAGAGCTGTAAGGGAATGTAGAAGGGAGATGAACTTGAGTAAGCAGGCTCTGCAGGCTCCCCCAGCAGAGGCTGGGTATACAAAAAGCAGAGGGGGAATGGACACAGGTTCCTCTCAAAGGACACAAAGTAAAACCTCCTTGCCTCCCCTAACCTTCCCCACTGCCCTTGAAAAAAGAGTATGGGGCTCTGGAGGTCAAGGGTGAGGTGATTCTGATGCCAGAGGAGACACCATCTGGGGCTTTCCCTGGGGCTAAACAGGCTAAGGCAAAACAGCCTAAGGTTAAACAGCCTTCCCCTGGCCTCAGGATTTGCTCCCTTAAAAAAAAGAGGAGGGTAATTGTTATTGGTGATTCCCTCCTGAGGGGAACAGAAGGCCCCATAAGTCTGCCAGACCCTTCTCACAGGGAAGTTTGCTGCCTCCCAAAAGCTAAGGTTAGAGATGCTACCAGAAGGCTGCCTAGTCTGGTGCAGCCCTCTGACCACTATCCCTTAATAGTTACACAGTTAGGGAATGATGATGTTGCAACCAGAACTCCCAGGGCTATCAAGAATGACTTGAGGGCCCTGGGGGATATGGTGGAGGGGTCAGGTGCACAAATAATTTTTTTGTCTATACCCTTAGATGCAGGAGGGAATACAAGAAGGAACAGGACAGCAGCTGTAGTCAACAAGTGGCTTAGAGGCTGGTGCAGTCAGAAGAATTTTGGGTTTTTTGATCTTGAAAAACTTTCTACTGCAGCAGGTCAGCTGGTAACAGATGGAGTACATCTGTCCCAGAGGAGGGGGAAGGTCACAGTACATGAGAATGGCCTGTCCCCCAAAGGGAAAAAGATTCTGGGAAGGGAATTGCAGGTCTCATTGACAAGGCTTTAAACTAGCTTTGAAGGGGGTAAGGGGCTGAAACCAGTCCCCCCAGACAGGAGTCTGAGGGTGGTAAGCTGGAGTCAGGGGCGAAACCAGCAGCCCGGCTGAAGTGCATGTACACTAATGCACGAAGCATGGGCAACAAACAAGAGGAGCTGGAAGCCTTGTTGCAGCAGGAAAGTTATGATGTAGTTGCCATCACAGAGACGTGATGGGACAACTCACATGACTGGAGTGCTGCAATTGATGGATACAGGCTCTTCAGGAGAGACAGGCAAGGAAGAAGGGGTGGAGGGGTGGCCCTGTACATCAGAGAGGCACTTGATGCCGTTGAGATGGAGATCAGGGATGATCGGGTTGAGTGCTTGTGGGTGAGAATTAGAGGGAAGAGCAGCAGGGCAGACATCCTGGTTGGAGTCTGTTATAGACCACCCAACCAGGAGGAAGATGTTGATGAAGCATTCTATAGGCAACTTAAGGCTGTCTCAAGATCGCCTGACCTTGTTCTCATGGGTGACTTCAACCTGCCTGATATCTGCTGGGATCTCAACACAGCAGAGAGGAGGCAGTCTAGGAGGTTCTTAGATTGCATGGAGGACAGCTTCTTATCCCAGGTGCTGTGCGAGCCTACCAGGGGTGAGGCTATGCTTGACCTCCTCTTAACCACTAGGGAAGGGCTGGTGGGGGATGTGGTGGTCGGAGGGTGTTTAGGCACCAGTGACCACGAGATAATGAATTTTCAGTATTCAGCCAAGCTAAGAGGGGCAGCAAAACCTCCACTCTGGACTTCCAAAGGGCAGACTTCAGGTTACTCAAGGAACTAACTCAGAAGTTTCCTTGAGAAACAGCCCTTAAAAACAAAGGGGTCCAGGAGAGCTGGACCTGCTTCAAGGCAGAACTCTTGAAGGTGCAGGAACAGGCTGTGCCAACATGCCGGAAAATGAGCCGCCGGGGCAGACGGCCAGCCTGGATGGGTAATGAACTCTTTATAGAACTAAGGGAAAAAAAGAGGGTGTACCATCTCTGGAAGAAAGGGGAGGCAACCTATGGAATGTTTAGGGATGTTGCTAGGACATGCAGAAAGAAAAATAGGGAGGCAAAAGCCCATTTAGAACTTAGACTGGCCTCTGCTGTGAAGGACAACAAAAAGTCCTTCTATAAATCATCAATAGCAAGAGGAGGGCAAGGACAACCTCCACTCCTTGGTTGACACGGAGGGGAACGTTGTAACAAAGGATGAGGAAAAGGCAGAGGTACTTAACACCTTCTTTGCCTCAATCTATCCTAGCAGGGCAGAACATCTTCCAGAAAGCTGGTCTGCAGAGCTGGCAGAAGGAGCCAGGGAGCTGCATAGTTTCCAGCTGCTCCAGGAGGCAGTTAGAGATCTTCTCAGCTGCTTGGACCCCCACAAGACCATGGGACCGGATGGGATCCATCCTAGGGTGCTGAGAGAGCTGGCAGATGAGCTGGCCAAGCCACTCTCCATCATTTTTCAGCAGTCCTGGCTTACCGGAGAGGTCCCAGAAGACTGGAAGCTGGCCAACGTGGTGCCCATCCACAAGAAGGGCCGGTTGGATGAGACAGGGAATTATAGGCCTGTCAGCCTGACCTCAGTGCCAGGCAAGATTATGGAACAGGTCATCTTGAGTGCGATCACGCAGCACTTCCAGGATGGCCAAGGGATCAGGCCCAGCCAGCATGGCTTTAGGAAGGGCAGTCCTGCCTGACCAACCTGATCTTCTATGATCAGGTGACCCGCCCGGTGGATGTGGGGAGGCCTGTGGATGTGGTCTACCTGGACCTCAGCAAGGCCTTTGACACTGTCCCCCACAGCAAACTCCTGGCCAAGCTGGCAGCCCATGGCTTGGATGGGAGCACACTGCGTTGGGTTAGGAACTGGCTGGAGGCCAAGCCCAGAGAGTGGTGGTGAATGGTGCCACATCCAGCTGGCAGCCAGGCACTAGTGGTGTGCCCCAGGGATCAGTGCTGGGCCCCATGCTCTTCAACATC
Source organism: Colaptes auratus (assembly GCA_015227895.2). NCBI lineage: Eukaryota > Metazoa > Chordata > Aves > Piciformes > Picidae > Colaptes > Colaptes auratus. Next base: position 23,185 of record JAAWVA010000311.1, read on the forward strand.
TTTATTGATGATCTGGATGAGGGCATCGAGTCCATCATCAGTAAATTTGCGGACGACACCAAGCTGGGGGCAGGAGTTGATCTGCTGGAGGGCAGAGAGGCTTTGCAGAGGGACCTCGACAGGCTGGACAGATGGGCAGAGTCCAACGGCATGAGATTGAACACATCCAAGTGCCGGGTTCTGCACATTGGCCACAACAACCCCATGCAGTGCTACAGGCTGGGTCAGAGTGGTGGAGAGTGGCCAGGCAGAGAGGGACCTGGGGTGCTGGTTGATTGTAGGCTGAACATGAGCCTGCAGTGTGCCCAGGCAGCCAAGAGGGCCAATGGCATCCTGGCCTGCATCAGAACAGTGTGGCCAGCAGAGCAGGGAGGTCATTCTGCCCCTGTACACTGCACTGGTTAGGCCCACCTTGAGTCCTGTGTCCAGTTCTGGGCCCCTCAGTTTAGGAAGGATGTTGACTTGCTGGAGCGTGTCCAGAGAAGGGAACGAAGTTGGTGAGGGGTTTGGAAGACAAGCCCTATGAGGAGAGGCTGAGGGAGCTGGGGTTGCTTAGCCTGGAGAAGAGGAGACTGAGGGGTGACCTTATTGCTCTCTACAACTACCTGAAGGGAGGTTGTAGCCAGGCAGAGGTTGGTCTCTTTTCCCAGGCAGCAGCACCAGAACAGAGGACACAGTCTCAGGCTGCGCCAGGGAGGTTTAGACTGATCTTAGAGGAAGTTCTATACAGAGAGAGTGATTGCCCATTGGAATGGTCTGCCCAGGGAGGTGGTGGAGTCACACCTGGAGGTGTTCAAGAGGAGGATGGACGTTGCCTTGGTGCCATGGTCTAGATCATGGGTCTGTTGTGCAGGTTGGACTGGATGATCTTGAAGGTCTCTTCCAACCTTAGTGATACTGTGATACTGTGATAATCCTC